>CM050164.1:163069125-163144125 GCA_027410445.1 Discoglossus pictus | reverse complement strand
TGCATATAAAAGTTGCAAAATGTTTCTATCTATATTTTGAACAGCATGCACATATTAGACATTGCTGATGTTGTTTGGTCATCCAGTCGTGTCCGACTCTATGGACAGCAGGAACATTGTTATGACTCTGGTTGTGCTCATCCATAAGGTTTTCTTGGCAAACATACTGCAGTGGGTTGCCAGTTCCTTCTCCAGTGGACAGCGATTTGTCTGACCTCTCTGCCCATCTTGGGTGACCCTACATGGTATAGCTCACAGCTTCATTAAAGGTAGCGATCCAGAAGGGGACATGTTAGACATATAGATCTCTAAATATGTTTGTTACAAAAATATATTTTTCCAAGACAGCTTTTCTGTGTCTTTTTGTCTAAACTCTAATAAAATTAAAAGTTGAACTACAGCAGCAGTTTAAATCAGGCACATCTTGAGTTTGGTTGTACTTATACATATGGTTTTTAACAATGATACTGGAGTGGGTTTTGTCTGACCCCTCTCCTATTACCTGCTCATTTTGGGTGCACCTACATGATATAGCTCACAGCTTCATTGAGGTAGAAAAGCCCCTTCACCAAGACAAGGTAGAAATCCAGAAGGGGAGATGCACTATACTATAGGAATATACTATATATGTGCAGCTGGTAAACTCTGGACAAATCTACCTACTGCCATAATCTCTGCAGATCACTCATTCCGGAAGGATTAAGATCAAGAGATTACACAGCTGTGTATGTATGTTGTAACCTCCGTGTGTGACTAAATACGTACAGCTAGCGTTTAATTAGAAAAAATACACTTTGATGTGTCTACTGAACCCTGGAGGCATCCATGATATATGTGGGTAAGCTGTGTGTGTCTGAGACAGTTAGGGGAAGGAGTGTGGTGTCATGTTCAGTCACATTCAATTATCTAACAAAGACTCTTGACCTGATAGATATATATATATATATACACATATATATATATATATTCATATATATATATATATATATATATATATATATATATATATATATATATATATATAGATAGATAGACATAGTGCGCCAGACATAATGTTTTCTTTGATGGCCAAAAAGTACAATTTTAGCCTCATCAGACCAGAGTACCTTCCTCCATAGATAGATAGATAGATAGATAGATAGATAGATAGATAGATAGATAGATAGATAGACGGATACATAGATAGATAGATAGATAGATAGATAGATAGATAGATAGATAGATAGATAGATAGATAGATAGATAGATAGATAGATAGACGGATACATAGATAGATAGATAGATAGATAGATAGATAGATAGATAGATAGATAGATAGATAGATAGATAGATAGATAGATAGATAGATAGATAGATAGATAGATAGATAGATAGATAGATAGACATATAGATAGATGGATACATAGATAGATAGATAAATAGATAGATAGATAGACATATAGATAGATGAATACATAGATAGATAGATAGATAGATAGATAGATAGATAGATAGATAGATAGATAGATAGATAGATAGACATATAGATAGATGGATACATAGATAGATAGATAAATAGATAGATAGATAGATAGATAGATAGATAGATAGATAGACATATAGATAGATGAATACATAGATAGATAGATAGATAGATAGATAGATAGATAGATAGATAGATAGATAGATAGATAGACATATAGATAGATGGATACATAGATAGATAGACATATAGATAGATGGATACATAGATAGATAGACATATAGATAGATGGATACATAGATAGATAGATAGATAGATAGATAGATAGATAGATAGATAGATAGATAGATAGATAGATAGATAGATAGATAGATAGATGGATACATAGATAGATAGATAGATAGATAGATAGATAGATAGATAGATAGATAGATAGATAGATAGATAGATAGATAGATAGATAGACATATAGATAGATGGATACATAGATAGATAGACATATAGATAGATGGATACATAGATACATAGACATATAGATAGATGGATACATAGATAGATAGACATATAGATAGATGGATACATAGATAGATAGATAGATAGATAGATAGATAGATAGATAGATAGACATATAGATAGATAGACATACAGAAAGATAGATAGATAGATAGATAGATAGATAGATAGATAGATAGATAGATAGATAGATAGATAGATAGCTGTTTAATGCTTTACATACACATCTCTATATTTATCTATATATCTCTATCTATATTTTCATCAAGAGACAAAAGGAGAGCACTCTGTCCAGTAGCCATTATACCATTATGCCGGCTGTTTGTAACCTACCTACAGAAGCACAGTAACCTTTGTTATCCTGAAAGTGCTCATCAGTATATGACCTTGTTATTCGGCTCTGGGATACGACCTTGTAATTGCAGCCATTACACTGCTATACAGCACTGTCCATATAACCCTGTAATTACACAGTTATATGGCCATCTGTTCTGTGCTCGCTGTCTGTAACTTGTGCTACTGAAGCAGCATTAATCCACTGAATCCTATAATTCACAGCATATATATGGAAGTATTTGTAGCTTATATGTATTCAGCCATATAAAATAAGCATGTTTTGTGTAAATCCTATAGCCTTTGTCCTGTACTCTTGTTGTCACCTCGCCATGTAATTGGCTTTAGTGCTGGTTTCTGATGACAGACAGAGAGATGGCCATTCAGACAGAGACAGACAGTGATGAAGATAGACTGCAATAAACACAGACAGGGACTTTCTATACCACTAAGTGACAGATACCTGTGAAATACTTGTGGGTTTTTATAGGGCAGGTGTGTGTCTTTATTTAATAAAAGCAAATTTCTGTACATTTATATATGAATATGTATGTTATGTCTAAAGTTGTTGCTGTTTAGGCGGGTCCAACTCTCAGTGACCATATGGACCACAGCAATCCAGGCACATCTCGTGTCTAGTTATGCTTATCCATAAGATTTTCTTGGCAAAGATACTGGATTAGGTTGCCAGTTCCTTCTCCAGTGGACCGTGATTTGTCTCACCTCTTTGCTATGACCTGCCCATCTTGGTATAGCTCACAGCTTCATTGAAGTACACAAGCCCCTTCACCATGACAAGATAGCAATCTAGAAATGGAGGCTAAAGTTAGAAACTAACATTATTTAACTTTTCATGTTTATATATATATATATATATATATATATATATATATATATATTTCTGTACATGGTGTGATTCTTTCAGTACAATAGAGGGATTTTGTGTATTGTGCACAAGGTCCTTACAACCTTGTATTGTATTGTTTCTGTTAATCTTGTTTTTTTAAATAACCATTAAGTACTGTTTAGTTCGGTGGCACCTCATAAGTATGCGGTAATAATTCCCTATTACGCCACTAAATTAGCCGCAAATGTCATGGGCATTTCACAAACATCTTCAAATGCAAATATTTATATACTGACAGCCTTCCAGCATTTACAGTGGACAAACACTCCTCAATATAAAGATACTATTTACTAAGTTTAGTGCAATTCACTAACAGTGACACCAAGGTGTTTGAATTCTATCTATGCTTAATATGTGCAAATTGATTGATAAATATACATACACTGCAGAACAGACACACTCCTGGGATCTCTCTCTCTCTCTATATATATATATATATACATATATATATATATATATATATATATATATATATATATATATATATATATATATATATATTGCAGAATTTAGAAGAAAAAAAAAAGAGGATTCTAAGAAATAAAAAGGGACATTATCAGAATAAAATAGAGCAATTTGTCTTAAAAAAAAGTCTGTGAAGGATTTGTCTTCAAAAGGACAGGCCTAAAATGGGACTGTAGTGTATTTATTAAATAGGAAGCAATACAGTCATTGCATTTATGTAAGTAAATACATCCATATTTATGCTTCTGTACAGTGTGTGAATGTGTGTTGCTGTGCATGTAAAATGTGTGTAATTGTGTTTCAGTGTGTGCATGTATGTCTATGGGTTCAGGTGGTATTCTTATATCTGGGTGCGGCATATAGCATGCATACCAATGTTTATGAACCTGCGGCTGTAAATGGCTAGGGCGAACAAGAAAATATACAATACAGTATGGATTGCCTATTACTGTATACTGGGGACACTAGTCTACAATTGCTATATATCTATCAATATGTATATGTATAAATATATATGCAATCAGCAGGTTAATGGTGGATGAGATATGTTCCTTGAGAAGGTCTTTAGGTCGGATTTGTATGTAACTCAGATCCCTGATGAATAATGATAAAAATACTATAATTGCTCATATGTGGTAACAATAATACAGTGTAATACTGTAATAACAATATCTCTGTGCTGTATGTTACAGAAATGACCATGTTTTTTTTTATTCAAACAAAGGGAACATTAAAAGTGAACTCATACAAAGAGCCTTGGGAGACGGTTCAAGTACAGGTTGTCTGTAACTCAAGGACCACCTGTATGTATATGTGTATATATATATATATATATATATATATATATATATATATATATATATATATATATATCTACTGGACTATAACATGCCTATCTCTATTAGTACCATACACATGTCTGCTGCCCTTGCTTATGAGTAATCAGAAGTTACTTATAGGGTTTTTTCAGAAGTGACTCAGAATAATAGACATATTTGAGCAATGCCGTGAAGGAACATCAATAAGATATGAGACGACACATTGCCCATTAGACTGCTTTAGAGTGTGTTCAGAAGATGCTTGGATACACAGGAATGTCTTTAGTGTGTCCTCCATACATTCCAGGCTGTGGCTGTACAGCAGGCCCCTGTCTGTGACATCTGTCTGTACCTCAGGTCAGACTCAGGGGCCAGGCTGTCTCACTGACTTCCTCACCTGGATCCTGGCATCCAAAAGGGAAGGACCTAAAATAGCTTACATATATTTTAACCAATCAGGGTAGAGGAGTAGTGTGATCAGCGGAAAATGTAACCAATCAGGAGTTAGTGGGCGTGACGGAGGTGAGAGGTAGGAACCGGTAGAACGTTGTGGATCAGTATTGAGTGTAGAGGAGATGAGAAGGTGCGCGCACCATAGTACATCACTGACAGGCTGAGAACTCACTGCACATACTGTATACAGGAGCCAGAGGCATGGAGCTCAGGGAGGGAGGACTGCGCCGACAGGCAGTGAAGAGACATCTGCACAAGCACAACCTGAAGCACCGCTATGAGTTCCTGGAGACCCTGGGGAAAGGGACGTATGGGACGGTGAAGAGGGCCAAGGATAAGAACGGGAAGGAGGTGAGAGACTGGGGGAGAAAGCACTGCACTGGGGAGTATACAGGAGATGCTTGTACAAGACGTCAAATAGGGGGGACTTTAAGACACTTGGACTGAGAGGTGTAGCATACACCTGGGGAGAGCTCACACAGAAACTTCGGGTGGAGGTCAATAGAGAACTGTGAAATAAACCTGGGGAGGAGTTTAAAGAGAGAGCTGTTGGGGAGAGCTGGCGAAGGAAGCCTGAGGGGGAGAGAGAGATGGAGAAGGAGACCTGAGTGGGAGAGAGAGAGATGGAGAAGGAGACCTGAGTGGGAGAGAGAGAGATGGAGAAGGAGACCTGAGTGGGAGAGAGAGAGATTGAGAAGGAGACATGAGGGGGGGGGGAGAGATGGAGAAGGAGACCTGAGGGGGAGAGAGAGATGGAGAAGGAGACCTGAGTGGGAGAGAGATAGATGGAGAAGGAGACCTGAGGGGGGGGGGGAGAGATGGAGAAGGAGACCTGAGGGGGAGAGAGAGAGAGATGGAGAAGGAGACCTGAGTGGGAGAGAGAGAGAGATGGAGAAGGAGACCTGAGGGGGAGAGAGAGAGAGATGGAGAAGGAGACCTGAGTGGGAGAGAGAGAGAGATGGAGAAGGAGACCTGAGGGGGAGAGAGAGAGAGAGATGGAGAAGGAGACCTGAGAGAGAGATGGAGAAGGAGACCTGAGAGAGAGATGGAGAAGGAGACCTGAGGGGGAGAGATATGGAGAAGGAGACCTGAGGGGGAGAGATATGGAGAAGGAGACCTGAGGGGGAGAGAGATGGAGAAGGAGACCTGAGGGGGAGAGAGATGGAGAAGGAGACCTGAGGGGGAGAGATAGAGAGATGGAGAAGGAGACCTGAGGGGGAGAGAGATGGAGAAGGAGACCTGAGGGGGAGAGAGATGGAGAAGGAGACCTGAGGGGGAGAGAGATGGAGAAGGAGACCGGAGGGGGAGAGAGATGGAGAAGGAGACCTGAGGGGGAGAGAGATGGAGAAGGAGACCTGAGGGGGAGAGAGATGGAGAAGGAGACCTGAGGGGGAGAGAGATGGAGAAGGAGACCTGAGGGGGAGAGAGATGGAGAAGGAGACCTGAGGGGGAGAGAGATGGAGATGGAGAAGGAGACCTGAGGGGGAGAGAGAGAGAGATGGAGAAGGAGACCTGAGGGGGAGAGAGAGAGAGATGGGGGAGAGAGAGAGAGAGATGGGGGAGAGAGAGAGAGAGATGGAGAAGGAGACCTGAGGGGGAGAGATGGAGAAGGAGACCTGAGGGAGAGAGAGATGGAGAAGGAGACCTGAGGGAGAGAGAGATGGAGAAGGAGACCTGAGGGGGAGAGAGAGAGAGATGGAGAAGGAGACCTGAGGGGGAGAGAGAGAGAGATGGAGAAGGAGACCTGAGTGGGAGAGAGAGAGTTGGAGAAGGAGACCTGAGGGGGGGAGAGATGGAGAAGGAGACCTGAGGGGGAGAGAGAGAGAGAGATGGAGAAGGAGACCTGAGGGGGAGAGATGGAGAAGGAGACCTGAGGGAGAGAGAGAGATTGATTTTAAGCTAAAAAACAGAGCTCTCCATTCTTTTGCAATGTGATAAAACTGTTTTTGCTGTGTGCTTATCTCCTGTACAGCGCTACAGAATATGTTGGTGTGTTACAAACAAAGGATAATAATACTAATATAGTAATACTGAGGGAAACCTGAAGGTGTAAGAGACTGCTGTAGCTGTACATCTTAGTTGGAGTGATATAAGAGAATAGATGTGAAAGTAATACTTGGAAGCAGCTGCACAATACTGTGGGAGTGATGCTATGCAGGAGGTGGTGGCGCTCTGGGGAAATGATGCTCTGCAGAGGGATGTATTATGTACGTCTTGCTAGTTCTAGTTTTGGGCATTGGACTGGCAGTACTGTTACTTGCCCCCACTGTGCTGTGGATATTCCTCCAATGCCTTGGTGTCTTCCCTGACCCCATAAATGCCATGCTTGTCATGTTTAGTCCCTCTTGTCCTATTCCCATCACATGTCTCTTATCACCCCCATGCCTGTCCTCTAGTTCTCCCATGCATGCACATGTCCCATCCATCACCCCCATGCCTGTCCTCTAGTTCTCCCATGCATGCACATGTCCCATCCATCACCCCCATGCCTGTCCTCTAGTTCTCCCATGCATGCACATGTCTCTTATCACCCCCATGCCTGTCCTCTAGTTCTCCCATGCATGCACATGTCTCTTATCACCCCCATGCCTGTCCTCTAGTTCTCCCATGCATGCACATGTCTCTTATCACCCCCATGCCTGTCCTCTAGTTCTCCCATGCATGCACATGTCCCATCCATCACCCCCATGCCTGTCCTCTAGTTCTCCCATGCATGCACATGTCTCTTATCACCCCCATGCCTGTCCTCTAGTTCTCCCATGCATGCACATGTCCCATCCATCACCCCCATGCCTGTCCTCTAGTTCTCCCATGCATGCACATGTCCCATCCATCACCCCCATGCCTGTCCTCTAGTTCTCCCATGCATGCACATGTCCCATCCATCACCCCCATGCCTGTCCTCTAGTTCTCCCATGCATGCACATGTCTCTTATCACCCCCATGCCTGTCCTCTAGTTCTCCCATGCATGCACATCTCCCATCCTTCACCCCCATGCCTGTCCTCTAGTTCTCCCATGCATGCACATGTCTCTTATCACCCCCATGCCTGTCCTCTAGTTCTCCCATGCATGCACATGTCCCGTCCATCACCCCCATGCCTGTCCTCTAGTTCTCCCATGCATGCACATGTCCCGTCCATCACCCCCATGCCTGTCCTCTAGTTCTCCCATGCATGCACATGTCCCGTCCATCACCCCCATGCCTGTCCTCTAGTTCTCCCATGCATGCACATGTCCCATCCATCACCCCCATGCCTGTCCTCTAGTTCTCCCATGCATGCACATGTCCCGTCCATCACCCCCATGCCTGTCCTCTAGTTCTCCCATGCATGCACATGTCCCGTCCATCACCCCCATGCCTGTCCTCTAGTTCTCCCATGCATGCACATGTCCCGTCCATCACCCCCATGCCTGTCCTCTAGTTCTCCCATGCATGCACATGTCCCGTCCATCACCCCCCATGCCTGTCCTCTAGTTCTCCCATGCATGCACATGTCCCGTCCATCACCCCCATGCCTGTCCTCTAGTTCTCCCATGCATGCACATGTCTCTTATCACCCCCATGCCTGTCCTCTAGTTCTCCCATGCATGCACATGTCTCTTATCACCCCCATGCCTGTCCTCTAGTTCTCCCATGCATGCACATGTCCCATCCATCACCCCCATGCCTGTCCTCTAGTTCTCCCATGCATGCACATGTCTCTTATCACCCCCATGCCTGTCCTCTAGTTCTCCCATGCATGCACATGTCCCATCCATCACCCCCATGCCTGTCCTCTAGTTCTCCCATGCATGCACATGTCCCATCCATCACCCCCATGCCTGTCCTCTAGTTCTCCCATGCATGCACATGTCCCATCCATCACCCCCATGCCTGTCCTCTAGTTCTCCCATGCATGCACATGTCTCTTATCACCCCCATGCCTGTCCTCTAGTTCTCCCATGCATGCACATCTCCCATCCTTCACCCCCATGCCTGTCCTCTAGTTCTCCCATGCATGCACATGTCTCTTATCACCCCCATGCCTGTCCTCTAGTTCTCCCATGCATGCACATGTCCCGTCCATCACCCCCATGCCTGTCCTCTAGTTCTCCCATGCATGCACATGTCCCGTCCATCACCCCCATGCCTGTCCTCTAGTTCTCCCATGCATGCACATGTCCCGTCCATCACCCCCATGCCTGTCCTCTAGTTCTCCCATGCATGCACATGTCCCATCCATCACCCCCATGCCTGTCCTCTAGTTCTCCCATGCATGCACATGTCCCGTCCATCACCCCCATGCCTGTCCTCTAGTTCTCCCATGCATGCACATGTCCCGTCCATCACCCCCATGCCTGTCCTCTAGTTCTCCCATGCATGCACATGTCCCGTCCATCACCCCCATGCCTGTCCTCTAGTTCTCCCATGCATGCACATGTCCCGTCCATCACCCCCATGCCTGTCCTCTAGTTCTCCCATGCATGCACATGTCCCGTCCATCACCCCCATGCCTGTCCTCTAGTTCTCCCATGCATGCACATGTCCCGTCCATCACCCCCATGCCTGTCCTCTAGTTCTCCCATGCATGCACATGTCCCGTCCATCACCCCCATGCCTGTCCTCTAGTTCTCCCATGCATGCACATGTCCCATCCATCACCCCCATGCCTGTCCTCTAGTTCTCCCATGCATGCACATGTCCCGTCCATCACCCCCATGCCTGTCCTCTAGTTCTCCCATGCATGCACATGTCCCGTCCATCACCCCCATGCCTTTCCTCTAGTTCTCCCATGCATGCACATGTCCCGTCCATCACCCCCATGCCTTTCCTCTAGTTCTCCCATGCATGCACATGTCCCGTCCATCACCCCCATGCCTGTCCTCTAGTTCTCCCATGCATGCACATGTCCCGTCCATCACCCCCATGCCTGTCCTCTAGTTCTCCCATGCATGCACATGTCCCATCCATCACCCCCATGCCTGTCCTCTAGTTCTCCCATGCATGCACATGTCCCGTCCATCACCCCCATGCCTGTCCTCTAGTTCTCCCATGCATGCACATGTCCCGTCCATCACCCCCATGCCTGTCCTCTAGTTCTCCCATGCATGCACATGTCCCATCCATCACCCCCATGCCTGTCCTCTAGTTCTCCCATGCATGCACATGTCCCATCCATCACCCCCATGCCTGTCCTCTAGTTCTCCCATGCATGCACATGTCCCATCCATCACCCCCATGCCTGAGCTGTTTCCCATGTCGGTCTCTCCCTGCTCTCTCACGCTTGCTTGGTGCTGTTTGTTTGCACACAGGTGTTAGCTGTCATCCTGGTTTGTATGTGTTACTATTCTTAGTCCATAGAGGTAAACAGGAATGACTAAGGGAACAGCAGCTACCAGGATACCCGCCTCCCTGCCAGTGGGCACAGGGTGGGATCACATTGTCATTTTGTGGTAGCTGCACCTCCCTCTGTGAAAATATAAACATTACCGTACAGAACAAAACATGTTTATTTAAATAATGATGGGTTTACTGAAAATACATTTCCTAATCCAAAGTAAAAGTAAATATTTCATACCATAACGGCTGTATATGCCATTTTATTCCATGTAATATATCTAATATTAGTTTTTTCTGGGTGGGTGTATATGTCCACATCAAACATTTCAGTTATCCTACTTCCATATTGGCATATGAGACTAATATTTGTATCTACTGCTTGATAAAAAATGGTTTTCTTGCTGCTTAAATGTCATTAAACGTTTGATGTAGTTTTCATTATTTTTATATAATAGATCAGTATTAGCAACTTTTAAGTTTTTAAAAGAAATTGGTCACTTGTGAGGAAATTTTAAACGAAGAATTGCATGTTTTTCCATCATCTTCAGTTAGGCATTCCTTGTACCTTTTTCAAACTGTGGCAGGAAGAGTAGCGCATCTCCCCACTCTCTGCAAGTAAAGCTGTGCTTTAAAGAAGCAGCTGCTGGCATGCAGCAAGCATTGGTACAGTTTGAAATAGTCGGAGGTGCTCGCAAACCGATAATGATGGGGAAACAAGTAATTTGTCAGTGTAAGGTTAATCACAATCAATATTCTTTCAATGAAAACGTTAGAGTTGTTTATATTGATCTTTGCTAGTTATGAAAGCTGTATCATTACATGGGTTCTTTATCCTTCACCACCCTTTCCTTTTCCTTACTGGCAGTAGGTTAGTCATGTCTGTGGCACATTACAGTGCTTGCCGCTGCTCCCTGGCACAGCCCTTGTTTCGTGCCCTTGAGACGTGTTGGCAGTTACTGTGTACTTTTTTATAAACGTAAAAATAGACTTCCTTGTTTGTGAACTAAGTAACTATACGTACATTAGTGTAATAAATACTGATAAGAGAGCGGGTGCACATGCAAACTGATAGGAGTCTATAATTGCCATGCACATACAGCATGTCATCATTGCAAGTGCATTAGTACAGGCTTAAGTCATTTTTAACAAGGTTTAAATGTCTTTGGAAACCTACAGCCAGGCCCGCATTCCTTCCATCTTTTCCTTTTTTAAGAAATGCTGTCACGCATTGTAATAGTGTTCAAAAGGGCAGTGTGAGTTAATGTAGCAAAGGGGCTCGTGAATACTGTTAAAGTAGTAATTTATCTAAGAATTTGTAATTGGACATAAGACTTTGACATATTCTATCATGTATTAAAGAAAAATATTTTAACATTTATAAAAAAAATAAAAAAGAATTATGACAACTAATTAGGTAACTGTGTGTAAACTTACACAGATCATACAGCTGCATGAAGATCTCATTGGCTAACAGGCATGGGTTGTACATCTTGGCTTCTTCTCATTAGCAGAGTCATTTTATATTTATATTTGTTTATCCAGCTCTGGGACCTACATTTAACATATGTAAACACACATCTCAAGTACCCTATTTCAAATACACAAAATGCAAAATCTAGGGAACCCTGGCTCCTAAAAATGTACTGCTGGCTCCTAAGATTTGAGCTGTTGTACATATTTCTACATATTCTTAACCTGGCTCCTAAAAAAAATGTTTGGTTGTCTCTTAAATTTCAGATACATTTGTCAACCCCTGCTTTAAGGAGCAGTAAAGACTACAGTTCATAGCAAATGCAAATTAAATATAAATGTGGATTGGGGACGGCCTAATGACCAGCCTTGCCTTAGTGTAACACCTATCACAATAGATGTAAGTGCACCTCTGTTACACACAATATGATTGCATCAAACCTAGGAGCAAAACAGTTTTAGGAGCCAGGAAAGGGTAAACTTATATAGATAAGTACAATTGCCACCAAAATCTTAGCCATAGATCATATTTGGGCACTTAGCAATTCTATAGGTGAAGCGAGGGCGCAACTGCGAGGTGAGCCAGAGGCGCCATCACACATGCGAGCGAAGCAGCCGTGCAGCACTTAGGCTGCAATGAGCGCTGACAGTGATCAGTGCAAAGCAGGAAACTTGAAGTACACGGGGAGAGAAGCTCGCAATGAGCGCCGAAGGTGCTCAAAGGACCAAAAGCCTCATAATATGTGGCAAACAGCATTGCCAGTCTTACAATTTTAATCCCGTCATTTTTGACGGGCAAGTTCCTAGATGCTTTATAATTATCTGTATTATTTGGGCAATCTATATCTAGTTTCGCATGCCAAGAAAGCCCTTTATGGACTACACTCTCTGACACACTAAATGTATTTGTGATACTAAGTTGGTGAACTCCCATAGAACAAAGTACAACATTTAGAGCTGGTCTCTGACACTGTATTGACGTATGCATTTGGGTAACACATAATGAGAAGCCCAATGTAAGTGCATCTGTGCATCACACACAAAGATAACAATACCATGTACTGGAGGATCACACAATGAGTGCTAGGCATAGCATGCCTCATAGCATCTGCCCTACTGTTGCACGGTTACCCACAATAGACGCTCGCCACGCAAACATTTGCACTGACCAGTAATCTCTGAATAACCGCTTGGCTTCCTTTATATAAAGCACATTCCAGCCTGTGTCCCAGTCTACACTCACATGGTCTGAGCTTAACCCTTCTACTGCCACCTCCACGGAGATCCACAATTACTTATTTTACTTTAGTTCCTTATGTGATCATGTATTAAGATTACGATAATTCATATTGTCAGTATTGCATTGTAAAATATATTACAACAAATAATATTAAAATATACCAGCTATGCTATTATTGTCATATTTATAGTTCTACATTTTGTTAATTATTTGAGCACCAGAAATGACATTTTAGCGTCCCAGTGACGTTTCCACACCGTTACTGCACAGCATACATGTCATGAGGCCGTATCATTATGTCTGTGTCATCGCACATAATTTCGCTGATGCACTAGAATAAACTTCTGCTATAATGTATATGTAAAACTAGATTGTGGTTGTGTAATCCAGAGAGTTGTTAGAGTGCTTGGTAAATGAGTCTTGTTTGCTGGTCACCATGCATTGTAATGGTCAGGCTGTATGTGTCATGACTTTTGTGTCATTCTGCAGACACAACTTGACCAAATTAGTGTTACCTAGTCAATAAAGGAGATGGTCTGTGGTACCCTATGCATATAATTAAATGTGTCTGTATCCATGTCTCACTCCCAGTCGCCTAATGGTGGGAGGACCTTGCTTTGAACCCCCCCAGCCATATTCCTACTCTGGCAATCTGCCACTTCTGTCTCATGAGCATTCAGTTGAAAATCCCCATTGCCTTTGTGTGCTTTATGTAAACACAATGACACATTCAATTCCTGGTCCCAGGCCGGCTTCTAACAACTTTTCAGAATGTGGGCGAACCAGACATGTTAAAAATAGCACAGCGGATTCACTATTCCTGTTGTTCTTTCGTGGGGGGAATTTCACTTCCTTTTATGTTTGTGGCTTTCTAAAGAATTAGCAGATGACCTCATTAAGTATGTCAGCCAATAAGAACTATTATTACTGTTTAAATGTAATGCACCAACCTATTCCATAGCTCTATACATGCATTGTGATCAAGGCAAAGCAATGTCAACACATTGCCAAAATGGTGGGCCCTGTCTTTGAGCTTAGAATCCAGTATCCATAGTGCTTATACCATAGCACCGAGCAAGATTGAAAACTCGCAGACCTACTAACTATGGGTTAGGCTGGCTACCACTAGCAAATGACCATTGAAGTCTGTCCTTTTTAATCAGTATTCTATTTCATGGAATACTGTTATTATTAAAATAAAGGGTTAACACAATGCAGGCCCACACATGCTTTGTCCTGAATATGTTACTGGCGACATCACATGACCAAGGGAAATACATGGAAGTGTACACGCATGGTCCAGAGTTGCATATTAATTTGCCACTGTAGCATTAGCAAGATGGAGGCCTTGCTATAAAAGAAGGCATTTGAAAAGCAAAATGGCTGCACCTATAGTAGAAAGTAGCCTAAACAATGAATAAATGTTGTTTTCTCTTTTTATTTAATTTTTTATTATTCCTATATCTTCCAAAGCACTTGGCAAATTTTGAAAACGTAATTATATATATATATATATATATATATATATATATATATTTCATATTCTCTGGAAAACCAGTTTGTTTTTTTGTTTTTTTGCATTTGCACAGATAAATGAAATATGCGGAATTAATGAACAAAGCATTATTACTCCATGACCTATTGCCACAGAAACAAAAACATACAGTGCAATGCGATCCACAGCGTGACGCGTCCCTCTTTCTACTTTAAACACATACTTCACCCATCCCACCTGTAACAACATAGTGCATATCCGCAACAGCTGCAGTGTTACTTCTCACACACAATTCTGGTGCCCTATTACAAGATTTTTCCTTACGCCATAAATAGGGAACACTGGGGTCGGCTGATTCCCTCCCTAGCATTTTTATGTTATTTTTGGCACTTTTCTTTTATATGTTTGTGTTGTTTCCGCATTCTTGCTCCTTCAGGTTTTATTCTAAGCAACCACCCCACTACCAAGGAATTCATATAAGGAACTTGTTACACCCCCTCATGTTCCTTTCACACAATAGCAAACACACTAAAGTTTTACAAAGCCCCCCTCCCTCATAGAAACTCAGGGAGTAATCTGATCCACAGAATGAAAAGGGGGAATCTTTTGGAATTTCCAGTAAGAAGCGGTTACTTGGCGCTATATTCAGCCCATACTCCTTGGCAGATGGGTTATCAGTGCGTGGGAAAATCCTTGAGCAAAGAAGCACTACATTTCATTTATAATAAATTATATGCAAACATACCAAGTATGATTTTTTAATTTTTGACCAGTGTTTACCAGTTAGTGTACATAATATGAAATTCCACTACTGTAATTGCTTGGTAGGACTTATCTGCTAGGTCCTTGTTTGATCTAAAAATGTGATTATTTTCCCAATCCTTAGTGCAGGGGTTGTCAAATTGTATATGAAATTTTAAGCATTAGCTAGGTTAGTAGTGTGTGCTTGACCCTGTATTGGTTATAGAGAATTCTTTATAGGATTAATGCAAGCTTAAAACTGATTTGTTTGTCCATCCATATCTTTTTATGGTTGATTTTATATTATATAACTCGGGATACATGATAATATATGGCAGCTATTTGCCACTTAAACGCCATTCCTCTATAATATGATAACATTAACCAGGGATTGTTCCTTATTTTTTGTGTAAGTATAACAATTTGTATCATCCTTTCTTGGACACAGGTGGCTATCAAGTCTATCCGTAAGGACCGGATAAAAGATGAGCAGGATCTGCTACATATCCGCAGGGAGACGGAGATAATGAGCTCTATAAGTCACCCGCACATCATCTCAATATATGAAGGTGAGTCGTGTAGTCATAATCTTTCTATAAATAAGTGAACATGTCTATCTAATCTGTATGTAATGCAGGTGTATACGCAAAAATAATATATCAAAATAGAATTCTGTAGGCATTTGCTCAAAAATGATCTAACACAAAAATAAATCATTTTATTTGACATATTTTTACTGTAGATACACACACAATTAACCATATATAACAAAACACAAAGGGCATTTTTGTGCCCCTTGAAATGTAATGCAGCTTTGCAGTGGCATTGCACTGATTTAGTAGTCTGCTTTTCTTAACATTTGTTTGTGTCCCTAATTCGTGCAAACGTTTTTATTGGGTGTTAGAGGGTTGACAAAATGATATCAACATGCGGAGACAAACAAACATTTAGTATCCAGGAAATAGTATATGTATACTGATATATGTAGAGTTACCAAAAATGTAAGGAGCCAGTTATACCATTTTTTTATGAGCAGTTGCTCCCTGTTTCCCATGATTTGTCAAGCCATGCATTTGAGATATATAGAAAGATTTCTGATCTTTCTGCCAAATTACTGTAGAGAAAAAGCTCTATACATGAACAAGGAGATAATGGAGGAGAGGCCTGAGACTCTAGACAAGGTATATCCATAATGGTGCTGGAGGATGGGTGCTCTATACCAATTATCACTGAGAAATGTATCAAGCCAAGGAGTAGAGGTCAGACATAGATTAGATTAGAGTAAACATATAGATCACAATTATTTGTCAATATGCCATTAAATAATAATACGTAGACAACTTGCTGTCCAGTATTGTTTCTGATAAGTGTGTGATTGTCTTGGTGTGTGATTTAAGTGGTTTGTATACTTCATGTGCATATTATCTATTTAAACTATTTGCTGTTGCAATACCTTGGCAAGCATAATAAAAATGACACTGATAGATCAAAGAGTAGATGTTGTCAAAGCAGGAGTAATCTAGGACGGAGGAGACGTGGATTCAAGATCAACTTCATACAAAATCCAATTGGCTTTGAATTTCAGTTTTGTACTTGCAGTTATGTTTCTAAGTTGTGTAAGGGTTAATGTAACAATAACAAGAGATCCCAACACCTTAAGGAGCAGTGCTTTGCGTGTATCTACTGTAACAAACAGGTCCCTTGTACTGCACACCTCAGGCTAGCCACAAGCTTGCATACGTAGGCTGCAGCTGCAGGGAATATGACAAGTCTGTGCAAGTGTGCCGGCCCAGCGAGCAATTGCTGATCGCTTTCCAATTGTTGATGGCGGAAATGGAATTCACATTTTCTCCTAAAGGCAGTTCTCTCTCTCTCCTCAAACGTGGAACAATAAGTCTCTCATCTTTGGGCTGCAGGCTTGAGAGACAGTATAATTCTGCAGCCTGTGTGTATAAATGGTTGAAAGAGACATTGCAAGGGTCAAAGTTATTAAAATGAAAAGGACACACATACATTTTAAGTATGAGAGTTAGATAATTGAGCTTAAAACTTTTATTTAAGCATAAATGATCTATTAAGGCCCTCCTATCTAGGACTATTAATTGCAATGGGGACGATTAAAGAAGAGTATGCTCAGCTGGTATAAACTAGAATGCTAAACAATTAACACTTAAACACTTCTCTGTGACTATTATTAATTTTCTAACTGGGCATGCTCTCCCAACCATGAGCGTTAATTAATGGCCCTTAATAGAGCTTGTTACAGGAAGGGAGATGCTTTATAGATAAGGTATGTTTAAAACACTCAACTTTCAAGCTTAATTAACTAATTCTAGCAATGAGATCTTATAATACCAACCTGTTGCAATTATATTATTATTTCTGCTTAATCTGGGACCTTTTTTGCATCACTTTAAGAGTACAACTGCAAGGAAATGTGAGAATATACCTTTTAAATTAAATATGGCTGTTCTGCACTGAGCCTATGCAGTTCAGTGGCTTTATACCGTTTTAAAGGCCTGTGAGGCTGATATATGTAACAGTTTAACTGTAAAAATAGCATTACTGGTAGTTTCCACACTGCATCTTTAAAAAATGCACAACCTACGATCCAGCCCAGCCGTACAGTTTGCATTTTCATAAGCATCTGTTTAAACACGCCAGCAATCCGCTCCGTTTATGCTGTTTAATGCAAAAAGTAAGGAGAAAAAAATAGTTTCCTTAAAGGAAATACATATACGGTAAGTGTTCACAGTGATGGGAAATTTTCAAAAATAGTTCTGTCCACACATGGTTATCTGGGAATTTGTCAGATTCCGGGAAGTTGAAACTGAAGGTGCAGTTTCTATTATCCATGCCAGGTACAGAATGAAAGTGCATGCAGTAGAAAGGACGTACAGCACCTGTTTATCAGCATAAGCCAGGGTTATAAAGATAATATATAACTACAGAGCGCAGATGGCTGAGCGTGCACACAAGGCTTGATTATGTATGCACACCTATAACGACACATCACCAGATACTAAACCAGCTTAAATAATACATTTGATTCCAATACGCAGGTTTTACTTGGATTACTTCTCCATTATAGACTTGTTTTGTATCTCTTTCGGTTGGCATTTTATTCAAATATTGCCGTCAAGAGATTTTGCATACAAGACAGACAGTAATGGTTTCTGAACCATTGCAATACAATTGGGAGCTGCCTACACAATATTGAGTAGGGCAGTAGATACATTGGGGTTGTATTGCAATCTGTCAGTGTAGGTAGGTACTCCTCCATATCTTCCTTGCACGTTTATGGTGGCTATGTCTGTATTTGTTCTCCTCTTAGCATTATGTGCTATTGGCATTTGGTGTCTGGAGAGGCTGCACCCTTTGCTGTTACGTTCCCATGACAGGGGGTAGGGCAATGCTATTCAATTACTGAAGCTATTTTTCAGTGAGCTTTTGGCGTGCAGTAATGAATAAAAAAAAGGAAAGGTTCCACCAATGACATTCTGCACTTGATGAAGTTTATATTTTGCTATTACACAGACATGAAGGGTTCCCTGTTTTTAATATTAAAATAAACTATATATGGACAGTAACGCACAAGGTACATCTTTATGTCCATGGTCATGCTGATCCACTTGGCTTTCTTGGCAGAGATACTGAAGTGGGTTGCCAGTTCCCTCTCCAGTGGGCCACAGCATACAGCTCCTGGTATTCCTAGGTGGTCTCGCATCCAAGTAATGACCAGGCACAATGCTGCATGACTTCAGAGTGGTGAGACCTCTTGATTCCCTGACTGGAATCGAACCCAGGTCGCAGTGATGAAAGCACCAAATCCTGACCACTGGACCACCGGGGAACCCTGTAGTTTATTATCAAATGCTTAAAAGCTGTAGTTTTAGGTCCTGAAACATTCCAAGCAGTCTCTGCAAAAGTCCACCCCCTGTAGCTCACATATACAATGTGCATATAGTAGATGTACTAGTCCATGAAAAACTTCCACAGCTCAGAAATCTAATTGTTGGCGATGGAAATGGGATTCATATTTAGTACCCTCTCTCCTCAAGCATGGAACAATACCTGACAAACTAGGCAAGGTTCATACCTTTTACGTAGGTGTGCTCTGTAATATGAAATAAACTGAAGTGTAGGTGGAATTTGCTCTTTAAAGGGTAATGACAATGTAAATGCTTTTCGAGTGATGAATAAAAAGGGTGAGGAGAAAAATATTCAACTTCCTTGGTTCCTTATAGTAAATGGCATTATCTGTTGGCTATAAAAACCTAATATTAGGATAAAAAACATGATTCCCCAAGTGACCCTTTAAAAATGGATCTGTCTCTTGAGAAAATAAACCTTTGTTTTTTGTTTTAAAGCTTCATCTAAATTTCCTTTTTTTATAATAAATGTATTAAAATCTACAATATCTAGTTGCTTTAAATATTTATTCATAAATATTATTTAAGCAAAAAATAGTACATTTGTGATGGATGTCTACAAATAAGTTAAACTTATATCCTGCTTAGAATTCCAAGAAATAGTTATTGCACTGCACTCTGGGAAACATGCAAATGTGTACACAATGTATTTTCACTCTTAAATCTAATCCTACATTATACATGACTCCTTTTAGCTTATGCCTGCTGTATTACACCTCTTCATGCATAGCATAGGATGGATTATGCACAAGTTAGGAAACCTACCCACAGACAGTCACTGTTTTGATCTTGCTGGATGTCCTATATTTAGTTGTTTCTTCCATATCCGATATTCACTCCTGTCTTCTCCTTTGCAGTGTTTGAAAACAGCAGCAAGATTGTTATTGTAATGGAGTACGCCAGCCAGGGTGACCTGTACGATTATATCAGTGAGAGGCAACGGCTCACTGAGCATGAAGCCAGGAGATTCTTCAGACAGATTGTGTCTGCTGTGCAGTATTGCCATGTGGTGAGTGTGTGTTGGTACACTATAGTTAGATACTATACATTTTCCTACAGTAAATTTACATCAATATTTTTTCATTTTATTGACCAGTCAATCAGCCTTTCTGATCCACTTGCTAAGAGCAGAGTCCAATATCTTCCTATTGAGAAGATTATAATCCGTAATTAAGGATTAATTGTCAATTTACCCCACAGGGTCTCTTCATTTATTGTTTAGCTGTGTAAAATTGAAAAGACTGGGCATGTTCTGACCCCAGTGAGTAATAATTATTAGATAACTTACTCCCTGTCATCTGAGCATACCCAGTCTTTACAATGTACCATGTACTGTAGGAAAATGCAGTTTATATTAACATTTAATGAATACAGTACTTGCTATTCTCTATAGTGTTAAATTGCACTCTATTTGGATTCTCTGCTGTATCAATTTAAAGATTTCTGTTTGTCCGTGCAATTATCCTATCGCATTGCGTCCATGTGTAATACATTTTTTGTTTTCAATACAGAACGGGATTGTGCACCGTGATTTGAAGCTGGAAAACATCCTCTTAGATGAAAACAAGAATGTAAAGGTAGGTCCAAATAATCTTTCTTTAATGGGACACTATCAATCCTTAACCCTATACATTATATACCATATAGTTCAAATCATTAATACTTTGTGACATGCATATTTTTTAATTTTATACCTTTGCTCCATTTTGTGATCTTGCATGTTTTATTTCTCCTTCCACTTTCATGCTAGGATGGTCTCTCTACATCCTGAACCTCTGCCTTACAATATGTCACCAACCAGAATCACTTTTTAAAGGGGAAAGTTCCTTTGAAATGTAATACGCAAGAACACACTTTGACGAGATTTATTTAATAGTTATGGATCTTGTCTAGTTTGTCAGTTACTGCTCCATTATTGAGGAAAAAGGGACCCACCTTTTAAAAAACCCCAATGTGTTTTATTTGTGCTACCGGCACTTTAGGATTCTAAGATGTATAATCTGATTGGCTGAAAATATCAAGAGCCAATCAAATTGCAGATATATTGCTGAAGTTTAACAGTTTATTTTTGTTTTTGTGCTCAGATCGCTCTTTAGACTCTTCAGACATACCATTATAAGTGCTTTTTGTATCTATTTGAACTTGCTACCTAGCTAGCTCCTAAACAGATCTTACTCTTTGGATTTGTCCTTTGAGTATTTGCATAGTTTGACATTTGGGATTAGCTAGGAACTTTAATTATACTAGTGAGAGCCTGGGAATTCCCCTGCCGAGCACAGCTCCGCTTATCTCGCAGTTCAGTCAAGTGCAGATAACAAGCCAAGGTCATAAACACCGGTATACAGTGCTAATATAATGGGACTCGTTTACAGGGCAGTGCTGATATTATGGACGCCCACAGAGCAGTGCTGATACCATGGACTCATAGATACAGGCATACAGAGCAGTGCCGAAACCATAGACGCATAGACACAGGCATACAGAGCAGTGCCGATACCGTGGACTCATAGATACAGGCATACAGAGCAGTGCCGATACCATAGACGCATAGACACAGGCATACAGAGCAGTGCCGATACCATAGACGCATAGACACAGGCATACAGAGCAGTGCCGATACCGTGGACTCATAGATACAGGCATACAGAGCAGTGCCGATACCATAGACGCATAGACACAGGCATACAGAGCAGTGCCGATACCGTGGACTCATAGATACAGGCATACAGAGCAGTGCCGATACCATGGACTCATAGATACAGGCATACAGAGCAGTGCCGATACCATAGACGCATAGACACAGGCATACAGAGCAGTGCCGATACCGTGGACTCATAGACACAGGCATACAGAGCAGTGCCGATACCGTGGACTCATAGACACAGGCATACAGAGCAGTGCCGATACCATAGACGCATAGACACAGGCATACAGAGCAGTGCCGATACCGTGGACTCATAGATACAGGCATACAGAGCAGTGCCGATACCGTGGACTCATAGATACAGGCATACAGAGCAGTGCCGATACCATAGACGCATAGACACAGGCATACAGAGCAGTGCCGATACCATAGACGCATAGACACAGGCATACAGAGCAGTGCCGATACCATAGACGCATAGACACAGGCATACAGAGCAGTGCCGATACCATAGACGCATAGATACAGAGCAGTGCCGATACCGTGGACACATAGATACAGAGCAGTGCCGATACCGTGGACGCATAGACACAGGCAGACAGAGCAGTGCCGATACCGTGGACGCATAGACACAGGCAGACAGAGCCGTGCCGATACCGTGGACGCATAGACACAGGCATACAGAGCCGTGCCGATACCGTGGACGCATAGACACAGGCAGACAGAGCAGTGCCGATAGCGCGGGCGCATAGACACAGGCAGACAGAGCAGTGCCGATAGCGCGGGCGCATAGACACAGGCATACAGAGCCGTGCCGATACCGTGGACGCATAGACACAGGCATACAGAGCAGTGCCGATACCGTGGACGCATAGACACAGGCATACAGAGCAGTGCCGATACCGTGGACGCATAGACACAGGCAGACAGAGCAGTGCCGATACCGTGGACGCATAGACACAGGCAGACAGAGCAGTGCCGATACCGTGGACGCATAGACACAGGCAGACAGAGCAGTGCCGATACCGTGGACGCATAGACACAGGCAGACAGAGCAGTGCCGATACCGTGGACGCATAGACACAGGCAGACAGAGCAGTGCTAATAGAATAGGACATCATTTTAAGAACAACTAGTTTGGGAAAACATTCAGGTTTGTGAAGTATATAACAAACTAACAACATTAACATCTGTATAAGCTGCAACATTTTTTAAATAAAACTTACATTTTAGCAGTTTACTTGCTTTATGGAAGCTTCCGTTTTGGATAACTAATTTGCTTGCAGGTTAAGGGGAATATTTATTCTTTTGGGACGTTCCTCTATTCCGTTCTATTATCAAGTGGCTAGTCAAAATGACAATCCTTCAAAAGAACTGAATAGCGATGGGAGGAACTTGGATGCAAGATACTATGTCTAAACCTATTATTATCAAAAGCAAAATATCTGCTGACATTAAGACAAAAATGTAATATAATCATTGACATTTAAAGCTATATTTTCTACATGTTAAACTTGTTGTCATTTGTTCAAGATCTTCATAAGAACATACAATAAATATTACACTTCAAACACCCCATTATTTAATGAAAATTGAAGGTGGTGGGGATTTCACTTTCTTAGAACTAAATAGAGCAGGGACAGCAATTTAGTGGTGTGTGGGCCTCCTGTTCAAAGTCTAAGATACATACTGTAGTACCTAGCTGTTGAGTGCTGAGCATCACCTTAGTTTCAGTGCTAACACTTCAGGCGTTATTATTATATGACTGAGCTGTTGCCTCGTTCTGATGTTTGCCGTTTAGCCGTTGCTGGACTTTACCCTCTGGCAGGAGACATATTTCAGTTTTCCAACTTGGCAGAATTCCCGGTGTCTGTGCAAACATAGGTAGGAGGAGAGCAAGAGTGAAGGTTTCATGATAATTTGCATACAGGAACCTGAACACAAGCACTCACTCACCCCTTTCATGCAAGTCTATTAACTTGTTCTTATCCTGAAATTGTTGCAGAACTCATTAACCCCCTTCCTTCTGAGGTTGAATACACACTAAAGCTGATAGTTGCATGTTCATTTTGTTCTTCTTCTTAATTTCAGATTGCAGATTTTGGCCTCTCCAATATTTTTCACTCTGACAGTTTTTTGCAAACATACTGTGGAAGCCCTCTATATGCCTCACCTGAAATAGTGAATGGCAAACCATATGTAGGACCTGAGGTGAGTGTATGCAGATAACGCACACAGTTGAATACTCACATCAGGACTCCCACCTCTTGCCTCATCCTAATGTACACACATCAGTGCACACACACCTCTCCTCTCCACCTAATACACACACACATCGGAACACAGCCTCCTAATACACACATCAGGACGCACACCTCTCATCCCTCCTAACAAATACACATCAGGACGCACACCTCTCATCCCTCCTAACACACACACATCAGGACGGACATCACTCATCCCTCCTAACACATACACATCGGATCACACCCTTCTCTTCCCTCCTAATACACACATCGGATCGCACCCCTCTCATTCCTCCTAACACACACACATCAGGGCACACAACTCTCACCTCCTCTTAATACAGCCACATTAGGACACACACCTCTCATCTCCTTCTAATACATACACATCAGGGCACACAACTCTCACCTCCTCTTAATACAGCCACATTAGGACACACACCTCTCATCTCCTTCTAATACATACACATTAGAACAAACCACTCGCATCTCTACTAATACACACACTAGGACTTATACCTATCAACTTCTCCTAACACGCACACATCAGTACCATCCTAACCATGCTATTCTGTGCTTCAGGTGGACAGCTGGTCGCTGGGAGTGCTTCTCTATATCCTGGTTCATGGCTGCATGCCCTTTGATGGGCAGGATTACAAGAAACTAGTGACTCAGATCAGTTGTGGGGCATATAAGGAACCCAGCCATCCATCTGGTTAGTATGTGGCTTGTTGAGCCACTTTATTTAGTTCTACTGTTGCAAACCGTGTAATGTTTATACCATGTGGTTACTTTTCTCAGCTTGTGTTGTACTCCATGTCTGTGCAAAACCGCAGGCAATCAAGGTAACCATAATTTTGGAATCAAGGAGCCACATCTCGCTATATACAGGCTGTATGTCTGCGGGGTTGCTCGCTGTCTGCTTTTACAGTGCTACAGATATGTCTTTAACTCCTTTGCGGGTCCTCTCTAGTACTCTTAGGATTTTCTTCCACATTTGCCGTTTACAGGTGTAAAAACATTTGCAGGCTTGAGGAATTGTAGCACTTGAATAGCAATTTGCGATTATAACTCTTGCAGACGTGAAGGATCAAAGGCTTAGATGGGGTGTAAGTTACGGTTGTAACAACCGCAAGGATTTCAAGCATGTGACACATAGCACGTTTGCGGCTTGCAAAAAAAACGCCAATTGAATAGCAAATTAACTTACGGCCTCCATTAGGGGCTACTGTAACAACAATTACTCAATTGAATGAGGCTCATGGTGTGATAACTGTCTGAACCATTGCAGACAATTGGATTATGTTCGTTTTTTTTTTTTTTTTTTTTTTTTTTTACTAATAAACTATTCTATATGTCCTTATTTACACGCAAAAGTTTAATTTATCCTATATCTTTGCAGTGCCCCTTTAAGCAGGTTGTAGCATTACGTCATGTATTCACTTTTCTATTCCTACTTGACTGACTTATTGTCTCTTTCCTCTCCAGATGCCTGTGGTCTAATTCGCTGGCTCCTAATGGTAAATCCTGAGCGCAGAGCCACCCTTGCTGAGGTTGCCTCCCACTGGTGGGTGAACTGGGGGTACTCAGAGCCACTAAGTGAACCTGAGCCATGCAAGGAATCGGAGTCTACCCTTTCAATAGTTGGGGGCTGGTTTCGCCGTTCCTCACGTCCTCTTCGGGACAATGGCTCTAAGATGCGCTTCTTTCTTCGTCAACACCTGCCTGGAGCGACCATCACTCGCCAACGATCTCTCAAACGTTCAAAAAGGGAGAACAACATGAGCCAGGGTGTAGGAACTCAGGTGCCACAGGAGAAGCCTACCATTGTGGCACCTGCTCCCAAAAAGGGCATTCTCAAGAAGCCCCAGCAGCGTGAATCTGGTTATTACTCCTCTCCAGAGCATAATGAAGCTACAAGTCAAGGGGAGCTAGAGGAACTTCCACCATCTCCTCTTCCTGATGCTCCTAACATGCCCTTAACTAATTGTGACACTAATGGACACCTAGGACCAGCCCAGAATGGGGTTAGAAAGGGAATTTTGAAACGCAATGGCAAGTTTTCATCACCCTGGGCAGCCCGTGACTTATCATTTGGTGCTCTAGACAATGCATTTGTAGATGAGAAGTCACCCATATGCTCTCTGGCACGGGAAAGGGTGCCGTCCTCTGTCAGCCAAGAGAGCATCCTCTCCACAGAATCATTTGAGTTGCTGGACTTACCAGGTGGATACAGGGAGAGGACGAGGCGTAGGACCCAGCCAATGCGGGGCAGCATCTCTGCTGAAGACCTTCTACAACTGGACAGTGGAGAGGGGGAGGAAGAGGACAAACCCACTCTCTTGGACATGGGCTGCTACAAGGCTCGGGTAGCGGAGAGCTGCCTGAACCTAGGTGTGATAGAGAGCGAGGTGATGCAGGTTTACAGAAGAGCATTACGTATTGGCCGGGATCTGAGCTGACCCATATATTTGAGCCTTTTGATTGCCAAAATAGAGGCTCCCACGTGGAGCTAAGACCAAAAGACTGTAAAGCACAAAAGTTAGGCTGTTGTGTCCTGAAGTGACCAATTGTCATGAATTGAGTGGGATAAAGTCCGGTTTGAGCAGAAAATGTCACAGGTTTGGTTGTGGAACTCTCACAATGGGCAAAATGGTGGATTATATGTGGGTATGAAAAAAGGTAGATGTTAAAGACTGAAGTAAAAGAAAGTAGAGCAAAGTAATGCAGTAGTAGTGCATTTGGTAAAGTCTTAAGGGGCGCTATTGCTCCAAGCAACCACTTCTCTGGTTGTTTAGGTCTCAGAAGATGCATAGTAGGTCATATTAATGTTGGGTATTGTGTGAAGCTGCCAATGTGACCTTCAAGTGCCTTTTTGCAATTCAAGAATGTAAACACTCTTAAACACAAAAAGGTGTGTACATATATGTATAAAGTGGATTGTAGTTAGGGTGTTTTTATTTTTGTTTTGTGTTACGGATGTAAAATGGATCAGTATGGCAACATAAGTGGCAGGCCCACCTCTATAAAAATCTGAATGTATTTAATTCACGTGGTAACGTGCATGGTCTTCCATGCCAGAGAGATGTAGGTGGATGCTACTGAATGCATTGCAAAGCAATCAAAGGGTTAAATGGAATACACAAGAGGTTTATAGTTTTAAATAGGCCCCTCTAAAACATACATACTAATGGACAGAATCTGTTTTTGCCAGTCAACTTAATGTGGCAACCAGCCATGTTTTGCTTGCATAGTTTTAATTTCTGCATCCAGTACAGCTTCCGACTGGTTAAATAATTAATGTGAGCAAGCCTAAAGTTTGCTGTGTAGCTAGTCGTGACTTAAAACTATATGCACGGTGAGTCATGACCACCTGCATCACATCTTGGAGAAATCAGCTGTCTGTCCCAAAAATTATATTTGTCATCAGCTTGCAAAAAAAAGCTTGTAGTCTTTAGTATGGCTTCTTTTTTTTTTTTTTTTTTTTTTTTTTTAAAGGATGAAATATTGGCTGCATTGTGTTAAAGAAGCACTGTTATAAGTTGTAATGTTCCTGTGAAATAGAATATCATACCTCAAAACGCAGTGACCTCATCATGGAGATCTATAGCTAAATCCCAGTTAGAGGCTTTGTGGCTGCCTATCTTGCACAGTGCATGTTTTATGTCTGGGGTGGGCAAGCTCGGTCCTGGAGAGCCACAAACAGGCCTGGATTTGAGGATTTCTTTTCTGTGCACAGGTTACTCAGTCGGGATGACTGGAAAAGTTATAGTCTCACCTGTATGCAACAAGGATATCCTGACAACCAGGCCTGTGTGTGGCCCTCGGGGACCAAGCTTGCCCACCCTTGATTTATGCACACTAGAATGCCCCAGAGTCCTAGTGTCGCTGCACCTTTTACACCCACATATGTACTAAACTGTAGAATGAAATGCTTTTTGATGTGGTTTCACACACTAAACATTACAATATATGACTGTCAGTTAATAAAAGAAAAATATCGGCACTAAACATGTAAAGACTTTGAAGCACAAGAACATAATGGATGTAATTTGATATGTTCTTGAGAATTATTTTCACAATCTTTAATGATATTTGCACATTTTTTACAAAATACAATGTATGTGTATATAATGATAAGAAAAGGCACTATGGGCTTATATTAACAAATAAATACACTATTAATAAGTAGTGTTAACAGGGCATGAATCTCCCTTTGCTAGCATGCATTCAAAAGAGCAGGGTTTAGAGAAAATCCATTATATTTTTGCATGAATGATATTAAAAGTAAAAGAAAATATTTGTGATACTGGGGAAATGCAATTTTTCTTTCTGTCCTGATACACCAAAATTTGCTTTTGCCAAACGGATTCCTGCCATTTGTTTGCAAAAGCAGCCTGCAAAGGGATCAGTTGAATGGTTTACCCTAAACAGGCTTGTATTTCATGCAGATGTTTAAAGCCTGGTCTAAATGCATGCTGGATAAATATATTTATTCCTGCCCTTTTAAAATAAATCCTGAGTTCCTTTTTCTACATTACTGTTAAATAATTACATTACTGTTAAATAATAATTCTATCACCCAAAACTGGAATGAATGAATGAATATATATATTTAACTGAATATTACCCTTGTCCTAAAAAAAAATGTCAGAAAAAGACTTGGTGTGTTACAGCTTCCCCCCTCAGGGGCTTGTTGAGGTCTCAGATGGGGGTGCCATAATACATAACACCGCAAAAAGTAGAGTATTTCTTAATATACTTCTATCTTTTTTTTTCTTTCTAATTTTAAAGTGTAAGGCAAAATTATTCAGATAAATATGGATTATATAAAATAACTATGCACATACATGGTGAAATTGGATCTGGCACCTTTTTATAGTTTTCAGCAAGCTGTCACCTAAAACTACCAGGCTTTATTTTGAAGCTGACCAGTGCTGGGGAGCCCTGGTTTGGGTAGTATTCACCCTGAACTGACTTACATTGTTAGCTTCAGTTCAATTCGGTATAATTGTTGCACACAGTCTAACACAGGAGCATTATAGAGCTGCTTTAAAAATTAAAAGGGACATTGAAAGCATTTTTTGTTGGGGGGGGGGGGGGGGAATGTTTTGATCTTTTAAATGCATAAAAAAAAATAGTTTTCCATGTCCCTTTTTAAGTTGTTGACCTGAAATGTCTACTGATCCTGGCGTTGGAACTGGAAACTACCTGATAGAGAGGGAACTATGGTTCTCATACAGGCTACTATATATAAAACATACGTATTTATTATATTTCTTGATAGATGCTGAAAGTGTAAGAAAAAATGTGAATGCACAAACTGTAAACATTAGGGTCTCCAATTCAGGTTTTTGTTTTTTAAATTAAGATAGTTTATGTGTAAATATGGTATTTTTACAGCTTTGTGTGAATTCTATCTATTTATTTGTTTTGATGCACTGCTGGAGGATGGGATGCCAGCAGTGATCTGGGTTCTGTTTTAGCAGGGTATGAGGGGGTGCAGGGGTGGGATCCCTCTGCTTTATGATATTGTATTTTCCCATTATTTGGTCCATACATTTTCAGCAAATTAAACCATGTTTTCATCCTGGATCTGTGTGTTTGTGTCATTATTTATTAAGTGCCAACATTTTCCATAGCTCTGTTTACAAGGGTACAGTAATCAGTAAGGATACTGTAAAGTCTTTTTGAATAGTTATGTTAGATAAACCATCCAATAAAATACAGCCTTTACTTTTTTAACTTGTATATGCAATTAATCTTTTATTGCTTGGTTCCATTTTCTTTTCAGAGCTAAATCAGTCTGCTACTGTCTGAAAGGGTGTGTTCTTCTAAACTAAGGAACGTTCCACCACTCCTACTTAAACCACTGGTAATTTTAACTGCCATATTCCCATTGAAAGCAGAGATAATGCTTTTATATTCCACCTCCAGGAAACTTATCCGCAGAAACCAAAATGGAACCTTCCTCTTCAGTATAATTGCATATAACATGTTTTTTTTTTTTTTTGTTTTTTTACATTCTAAAACATTTTGCCAAATTTTCCAAAAGTGCAGTTCATCACAAGTTACCTTTGGTCATTTAAGAGGTATCAATTCATGTTCGACTATTTTTTTATCCCGAAATCCCCTTAACCTTTTTTTTGTTTTTGGAAGTAAGCTTCTTTTTTTTTATTTATTTTTTTATATTTGTGATATAAAGATAAAAATTAGGGATTATAGAAACCAGCGTGTTTTTTTATTAAATATACAAAAGTGAAGAAAGTCAGAAAGACCAGCCATTGACAAAAATACTAACAAATATATTACTGTTGATACACGTCTCATTTAAAGAATTACATTTTTTATTGAAATTAAAATCTTAATATATTTAGATATAACATCTAATGCTTCTGGAAATCCATTACGTACCTTGTGTTTGTAATGTATACAAATTAAAGGAAAAATAGTATGACAGACTGTACAAGCAGCCGCTGAGTAACTTGCTATAAATATTCTTTGTTGCCTTAAGGAATTGACTCAGTTGAGGCCCTGCCTGTCAGGACTCATACTCGCACTCCCTGGCAATGGAGAGGGTAACCTCATAGTAAACTTGTACGGTATACCTGGGGTGGGCAAGTTTGGTCTGGAGATACGGGAGGGAGAGGAGAGGGGGGGAATAGACTCAGGGGTGAGGGAAGAGGCACAGGGGAGGGGAGAGACAGGGAAGGGGGTGGAAGAGACACAGGGGAGGGAATGGGGGAAACACGGGAGGGGGAAGAGACACAGGAGAGGGGGGAGGACGAGACACAGGGAAGAGGGAGACACAGGGGAGGGGGGTTAGACACTGGTAGAATGTACTAGTTGGTACATAATATAAAAGCAAATAGATGCCGTAGTATATAGTAGAGGATGCTAACATTTACAATATATTTTATACTGGCTCAGTGGTGGAGCTACTGCTGGTGCAACAGGTGCAAAGCATCGGTTCCCACAACTGGGTAGGAGCCCAATGGCGTAAAGAGGGTCTCTCCTCTTGCATAGAGCAGTTGCAAGGGCCTCCCATATTGGATTTATTTTAAAGAGCATTAAAACTGGTTGTACAACGTACTAGCAGTTTGTCTCTACAGTATATAATTTCTGAAATCCTAATTGGTATATTATTGAAAAAGAAAAAGGTAATTTTTTGGTCCATTCTTGAGCAAGGGTACTAAAAACAAGTTTCAATCTTTTTTTTTTTTTTTTTTTTTTTTATTCATACTAAGTAATTGGTGCTATTTTTAAAAAGAAAATCACACATGGGTTTGATACGGGGCATTTATATATTGTGACAGAGCCCCTGTTATTCAACTACAAGGGTTCTCACTACTAGTGAGGTTTAAAATGACTACCATCATTTTCTTGCAATTAATAGTAATTCTTAATACTTTCTGGTATCTCCAGGATTAAACCTACATTTGAAAAAGCTTATTTGTCTTTCCTCTCTGCTATGACCTGCCCATCTGGGGTGACCCTACATGGTATAGCCCACAGCTTCATTGAAGTACACAAGCCCCTTCACAACAACACATCAGTGATCCAGAAAGGAATGTCATTCATAGAGAGGGGGAACCAAAAGCCATGTCTGAGCAGATATACCTATCTCAAGCAGTACATAACAGATTCCTGCTGCCGCTCTGGATTCTGGGTAATGGTATGCGTATTATATGCATAGCCCTACAGTTGCCTTCTAATTGCCTCTGGACCCCTTTTTATATATATATATATATATATATATATATATATATATATATATATATCATAAAATAAGAACTGAATTTCATAAATGTCAAAAAAAAAAAAAAATCTACTAAAATAAAGTGTGGGGTTCTATTTTCTTTTCTCAGGTATAGATAGTGTGTCTGGTAAATGTATGAGCTTACCATTAGTCCTAATTAAAGCACTGGTGTTTTTAGCTGCCACTTTTGCGTTGTAGCAAATTGAAGCTTCATCTGTGAAAGCAGATTAGCAAAAAATAAAGTGGTAAGTAAGTGTAGTTCTTCAAAAGAATCCACTTTAATACTTTACAGATATGAGTAATGCCTGCGCGATGCGTTCTATCCAGGCGTTCCTCGCATGCTGATTTCCTGGAACTCAGTTGCTGCGTTTGTGCGCATTCGCGGCCCAGAAGGAGGGGGAGAGACAGGAAGCACAGAGTAAGAGAGCGCACAGAGAGGGACACCGTACAGAGCGAGAGACAGAGGGCACACAGAGACAGCAGAGAGAGAGACAGAGGGCACACAGAGACAGCACAGAGACAGCACAGACAATTGAACGTAACATATGACATTTATGATTGGCAAGTTACTAGTATCACTAATATACAGACACAGAGAAGACAGAGGGCAGAAGAGAAACAGGCAAGGGAGATGGGGGGACGAGACACAGAGGGGGGGGGGGACACGAGTAATATTATACCGTCATTTATGGCGGGTGAACGACTAGTACTTTGTAATAGAACTCCAGCCCGATTTTAAGATAGTTCACAAATGTGGGTTGGAGAGCCGCATACATTAAACATATATGAAGTATATAGTCAAAAATAAAGGTTTCATGTGGGCTCAGGGTTTCTATTATCACAGATTGATTTTGTGAGTTTTTAAAATAATAATAATATTTTTTATGTATGATCTTATTTGTATCTCTAGGATACTTACTTTAGAACTGCCCCTTTACAGCACTACGGAAAATGTTGGCATGTTACAAATAAAGATAATAATAATAATAGCACTATAGCTACTAAGGAGGAATTGCAAGGGCTGTTGAGCAGAGGAGCAGTGGCAGGGCTAGAGAATGGAGGGCCCCAGTGGAAAAGCACATTTTGGGCAACACTCTGTCTCATTTTGGACTACAGCTACCTTTTAATGTCTTTTCCCCCTGAGCTCAGTCAGATAGATCCTGAAGTCCTCGTAAGACTGAGGTGCCCACCATTGCATTCTTATATTTATTAGCAATCTGTCCTTGTGCTTCCAGACTCTTCAGTATACACTTATTTAGCATTCAGTTCCATTTCACTGTACAATCTTCCTTCTTGTGATTTTTGGAATACTATTTTATTAAAACATTTGTGTGTGTACCTGTAATAAATTCCAGACTTTGCCATGGTTTTCACAGATATATTTTGATCCCAGTGAATTTTGTAAAATATAATTGTCTCAAAAAATAGAGTAACATGAAAGTGAAGATAACTCAGCTTTCTTATTTTCACTTTTCAAGATTCGTTAAAAACAAGCTCTATGAGTCAACATACAGCAGAGAGTATCCAAGAGAGGTAAAGAATATGCCCCTAGCTACATATGGTGTCTGGCTCATAAGGCCTCTGGGTAGGAGCAAAGACGGTACTTGTCTAGACCCTATAATCATCTGTGGTAGGGTCACCAATTTTAAAACTTTCACAGTATGCACTTCTGAAGAGATGATAAAGTAACTTTGAAGTCATAGACGAAGCTGGTAAGTTGACATGCTGATGTACAGTGTTTTGCAAAAGTATTCACCCCCTTGGCATTTTTCCTGTTTTGTCGGCTCACAACCTGGAAGTAACATGGATTGTTTGAGGATGTGCATCATTTAATTTACAGAACATGCCGCCACAACTTTGAAGATGTTTTTTTTTATTTATTGTGAAGCAAACAATAAATAAAATAACAGAAAAAGTCAATGTGCATAACTATTCACCCCCTAAAGTCAATACTTTGTAGAGACACTTTTTGCAGCAATCACAGCTCCAAGTCGCTTTGGATAAGTCTCTATGAGCTTGCCACATCTTACCACTGGGATTTTTGCCCATTCCTCCTTGCAAAATTGCTTTAGCTCCTTCAAGTTGGATGGTTTGCCCTTGTGAACAGCAATCTTTAAGTCTGACCACAGATTTTCGATTGGATTGAGGTCTGGTCTTGGACTAGGCCATTCCAACACATTTATATGTTTCCCCTTAAACCACTCAAGTGTTGCTTTAGCAGTGTGTTTGGGGTCATTGTCCTGCTGGAAGGTGAACCTCCGTCCTAGCCTCAAATCATGCACAGAGTGGTACAGGTTTTGCTCAACAATATCCCTCTATTTAGCACCATCCATCTTCCCCTCAACTCTGACCAGTTTCCTAGTCCCGGCTGCTGAAACACATCCCCACAGGGGATTGTGTTCTTTGGATGATGTGATGTGTTGGGTTTGCGCCAGACATAGCGTTTTCTTTGATGGCCGAAAAGTTTAATTTTAGCCTCATACGACCAGAGCACCTTCCTCCATACATTTTGGGAGTCTCCCACATGCCTTTTCACAAACTCAAAACGTGCCATTTGTTTTTTGCTGAAAGTAATGGCTTTCTTCTGGCCACTCTGCCATAAAGCCCAACTCTATGGAGCGTACGGCTTATTGTCGTCCTATGTACAGATACTCCAGTCTCTGCTGTGGGACTCTACAGCTCCTCCAGGGTTACCTTAGGTCTCTGTGCTGCCTCTCTGATTAATGCCCTCCTTGCCCGGTCCGTGAGTTTTGGTGGGCGGTTGTTTCTTGGCAGGTTTGCTGTTGTGCCATGTTCTTTCCATTTGGTTATGATAGATTTGATGGGGCTCCTGGTGATCATCAAAGATTTTGATATTTTTTTATAACCTAACCCTGACTTGGTCTTCATGGCAGTGTTTGGTTAGTGGTGCCTCTTGCTTAGGTGTTGCAGCCTCTGGGGCCTTCAAAAAAGGTGTGTATATTTAACGACATATCATGTGACACTTAGATTGCACATCATTTCACTAATTATGTGACTTCTGAAGGTAATTGGTTGCACCAGAGCTTTTTATGGGCTTCATAACAAAGGGGGTGAATACATACGCACATGCCAATTTCTGTTTTCTATTTCTAAAAAATAGTTTTATGTATATATTTTTTTCATTTAACTTCACCAACTTAGACTATTGTGTTCTGATCCATCACATAAAATTCAGATTAACAAAACATTGAACTGGCTGTAATGTAACAAAATAGGTAAAAAGTCAAGGAGATGAATACTTTTGCAAGGCACTGTATGTGCATTAAAGGACATCTGTAGTGCGCATACAGTAAGGTTTAATTAGTGTATTTATTAATGAATAAGACATTAAATTGTTTTTTTAAGAAACTTATTCAATGTTTATTTTAAAACTTTAGCATCCCAGACTTTAAAAGATATTGTTTTCCCCACCTCCCATCAGGCTTCCAAGGGGTGGCAGAGGATCAGCTCAACAGACTGCATCTATAGGAGTCTTTATCTGCTTTCTTCCCTGCAGTGGCCAATGCAGAGAAACCTAAACCAGTCATATAAATTAGGACAGCCTCCTGGGCAGATACTCTCCAATTCTCAGGATACCTACAATGAGGTGGAGTCAAGCAGACTCTGAAACGCTAAAGTTAAAAAGCAAGTTTTAAAAGCTACACTGAATGTTTCTTCAAACACTGATTTCATTGCTTATTAGTAATATGAAGACTACAATGGTTCTACTCTGATTCATATATTCCAATAAAAATCTACAGTTTGCCATATTATTATTATTATAACTATTATATATGTATTCTGAGATGTATCTATAATGTCACAAATCCAGAGATATATTCTGTCTTGTTGATGCTCTAGGCCAGTGTTGGGTAACAGGCGATCCTTGTAAAATGAAAAGGGGCAAACAAAGTGGCAGAGCTAGTGAATGGATAGCCGCCATGCAAAATTATTTGGATGGCTCCCTTGCATGTCTCTATAAACCCTACAGGAGTCAATACATAACTCAAAATGATATGTAGTTGGTCAGGTGGAAGGTGGAAAGCTGAAAAAGAGAGGAGAGGTGAGAGAGGGAGAAGGGAAGGTGGAAAGGTGTGAGAGAGGGAGGAGAGAAGAAAGTGAGAGACATATACATACATATATATATGTATACATATACACAGTCAAGTCACATTATTATAACCTTTGTGTGCATCACGGACAGCAGCTAGACAGCATGGTGGTGAGTTAATACGATGTTGGAAGATTGAAGCTATGCAGACTGAAGTGCATCTGACAGTTTCTAAAGAGTGCATCTATACGACAAAAATGGCTCCACAGGTGCTTAACGGAGTTCAAGTCTGGGGAATTTGGAGGCCAGGGAAGTACTTAGAAGTCTTTGTCGTGCTCCTCCAACCATTCCTGGACAATTCTGGCCGTATGTCCGCTCCAGGGATTACAGTCGACATGTATGGGTGTACTTGATCTGCAAGGATGGATAGATAACTCAATCAGTTGAAAACATGGGTGTAGGAACTGGGGGGATGAGGGGGACAAATCCCCCCCAGATTTTTCAATGCGTGCCTTTATGTGTAGACAAGTAGTTGTGTGGTATTTTTATACTATAAGGGTATCCCCCCCATATTTTCTTTGGCTCCTACACCCATAGTTGAGAGTGCCTTCCAGAGGTAGGAGTGGAACCAGGGCCCAAGCAATGCCAAGAAAACATTCCCCAGACCAGAATGCTGCTGCTACCAGCTTGTGTTCTTCCAACAATATTTGCAAAGAGTTTGTTCTTTTTTTTAGATTTCGCACCTGACACGCCAACGTAAGTCTAGTCGATAGAGCAGAATATGTGACTCATCAGAGAAGGCATGACGAAGACTTCCAAGTACTTCCCTGGCCTCCATATTCGCTGGGCTTGAACCCCATCAAAAGCAGATATGCATGCACCCTTGGTACTGAATATGTCTGGCTAGTGAAGCCTCAAGGTAGCAGTCTGATTTATACAGCAGGGCACACAAATTCAGTATATCTACCTCCTTTTGTCAGAAAATTGTAAACCCTTATTGGAATCTTGGTATGTACTCTTGTACTGATGACATCACAGCCTTAGATAAAGCCGCCTGTGTGACAGGTTGACATATGGGAGGTTTAATGCACAGTTGTAGGCAAATATTTCAGAACAATTGTTTTTTTTTGTCATTTATTTATATAATCAAATATTTATCTATAAGTCTTGAGAACTTTCATGCGTAGATATAATAATTTTATTGTTGCTCTACAGTATTTAGCCAGGAACACTGAGTGACACCAGGATTTGATTAGTTGGTGCCATTTTTTTAGATAGCATGGTAACAGAGAGCAGAAAGAAAAAAAATAAGGAGTGTCAAGATCTTTCATGTTAAATAACTTACTGTAACTAACGATCTCCCGAAAAGAGCATGGGTTGGGGACATGGGTATATGTCATGGGGGTTGAGGGGAGGGGCTATGTACAAAATATTTTTATGGGAAAACTTTTGCGTGGACATGGCTCTAGTGCCTGTAACGTGCCGGGCCACCCAATCAGCATCTGGCCCATAGACAGGAATTGTTTCACTAGATAGTGATTAATTAAAGTATAGATGGATAGGCACCTAGGTTAATGCGAGCAATACATGACAGAGATAGGCTCCCTGGTCATTGGTCAGTTTCAATTTCCTGGGTAATTAGGTGATGTACCTATTTAGTTATAATCTGCAATCTGTCAATAGCAGCCCTACATTCACGGGCCCTGACCAGAGGCGGAGAATTCAAACTCCATGTGAGCCACACTCTCCCATTGGTCCTGCCCACATCACACCCTCAACCAATCCAAACCAATCACTGATGAACGCACCTGCAGGATTCGCCCTGTTTTCAAATATGACTTGAGTTGCTCAAAGTTTACTTATTGTAAAATGTTTAACTATTGCCATTGTTCCTTGTTGAGTGTCCCAATAAAAATATACACTGTTGGAGAATTACAAAGTGTGTAGTTTTTTCTAAAGGGAACTAAGGCAGAGAATTAGGATACTTATGTTGTTTGATCCTTTATATTATGATACCCGGACCTTATAGAATGGAGTCCGGAGGCCGATCTATGTAGTCCACAAAAGACATCACGCGGTGGGCGTAGTAGCTTATCACAGCTAGATGGGGATGCATGCCCGCCCCCGTTCCTACAGTCGTTGGCGGCGCGTTTCCAGCACTGCAGCAAGTGCCCGCATAAAACAGGAGAGGTCCAAAAAATGCTGTAATGCATATAAGATCGGAAGTTAGAGGGCAATTGGAGGATAAATCACATATATAGTTGTCAACAGTGCTCAAAGCGAGGGGCCGCATTTGCGGAGGTGGAGGCTCCCACCGCGACCACAACATTTACGGACTTAGCAAAAACGAGTCGCACCACTTACAAAAAAAAAATATTACGACCTTCCAAAAATGCGACATTAGTGTCCGAAACCCGCGCACATGAAAACACTAAAAACACAAAAAATACACACAACAAACACATAAAAAGCTTACTCACAGCAAGGGGGGGGGGGGGCACCCAGCACCTCTAAAAGTGAAGTTACACCTCAATTTAAGTAGAAATTAAAGAGTTTAGACACCCGAAAATCCCCTCAGCGAGAGAAAAAATGGCAGCTGAACAAAACGAAAACGAGGCTACAGGACCCAAAACACCACGAAACACCTACAGATTTTTCCAAAAAGCTGTACAAGAACAAGGACGCAAAATCAGCCGCAGCTGCATAATACACACATTAGGCGCCATTTTACAACACTAACTTAAGTACTAAGTACACAGCTACACTAACAGATTTTCCTTGCGCACGCACACTATTTACACTACACACTGCACACATTACTTAATACAATTTGTATCTTCACAATTGGAATATGGCATCTACAACCACCTTTGCTCTCATTTGGTCTACTTCATGCTAATTAATTGACAAGGACACACCTTATTGAGACAAGTTTCAGGAATATATGATAGAACAGGACTGAAATTGACACCACACCGATTCCCCCTTCACAGGCTCAGAAGCAGGAACATCCATCAAAGAGTGAAACCACAGTTCTCCAGAAATGTAAACTCCCCTCTCACACACACAATTTCCACCAATGTATCGTAGATTCTTTCAGAGTCCTGCAGAGGCATAAAAGCCGCCATTTTAAGATCAGTTTTTGTTACTGACACCGAGCTCTGTAAGAATAAATTGTTTTAGAGACATAGCAATTGAACTAAACCCAGAAATGGAATGTCAAATATTAAGATTTATTTTGAGGTGTGTTAGACATTCTGTTCAGACTGAACTTATAACTGGAAGGTATTGTGATAACAGTTTACTCAGCTATTGCATATCACATATAATAGTTGTCAAACTACGAAACGTTGCGACGCTTTGCAAGCTTGCGAGGGGCCGCATTTGCAGAGGTGGAGGCTCCCACGTCAGCTGCAATGACACAAAGGCTCGCGAGGGGCCGCATTTGCGGAGGTGGAGGCGCTACGGCGCCTCACAAGTGGTTACAAACACCCACAGAAGCGGGACTTTGACAAAAAACATCTAACACGCAATTACTAAATACAGACTTACCCAAAAAAATACGAGCCGCGGGACTTAGAACGAAAAAATTACGGACTTACACTAAACAAATACGAGCTGTGGGACTTAGAAAAAAAAACATTACTAACTCCCAAAAATGCAAACTTAAGGGCCGAACCGCGCTCGGCAGAAAACGTTAAAAAAACACTAAATACACACAAGAATGAAATAAAAACCTTACCCACAGCAAGGGGGACACCCAGGGCATCTGGAAGTGAAGTTACACCTCAATTTAAGTCCAATTTACCGAGTTCAGACACTCCAAAGCGAGAGAAAAAATGGCAGCCAAAAACCCCCAAAATTGAGGCTATACGACCCCTAAAGCCGCAAAACACCACCAAGCACATACAACTTTTCCAAAAAGCCGTACGAGGTAAAAGATACACCATTAGCAAGGACGCTAAATCATCCACACCCACCTACCACATACACATTCGCCGCCATTTTACAACACTAACTTACAGAATGCGGAATTACACAGCTACCCTAATGGCTTCCCCTCTCGCACGCAGCCTATTTACACTACACACTGCACACATTGCTGACACTTACACCTCAGCTCAACAACACTGCAAATCTACATTGTATGCTGCAGGAACATCAAAACAGATTGTTAGCTCTTCAGCACACTGCTTACTGCATATATTTATTAGAAATAGGTAAAGTATATTAATTTTTTAAATGTATTAAATAATTATCAGAAAAAACTACATATACACAAAAAAATATATATATCACTATCACAATAAATGCAAAAGCCCTTCACCGCGTGCCTCACAACGAGCGCCAACGGTGCTCATAGCACACAAACTACACCAGCGGACAGCCTTGCAATAAGCGCAAAAAGGACATTAGCGCGGACCTAACAATGACAGCAAAAGCGCCTCTGATAACAAGATATACTCCAACCAAGAGGCGACGAAGGATCTCACACCACCAAGACACTTACTGTCTGTCGCAAACAGCATTACCTGCCTTACAATTTTATTGCCCCGTCATTTTTGACAAGCAAGTCGCTAGTTATAATATATTTTATAAAAACCAACATAGTTATGCATCTATGTACAAAGTGATAGCACAAAATAAACACAATATAATTTTGGTGTAGATGGTGTTAAGAACTTGCAACCTAGGAGCCAGATGGGAGTAACAGAGATGAAGGGAGAGGGGGAATTAAACAAATAAGGCGCACTGTAGATTGGCAAAATCCTCAACATCAGCAGGTATCCAAGACAGGAACTAGCATGCACAGCATCACACTATATGCATGGCTGTACTCTCACACTGTTAGATACACTGCTATTCATGCAGAATACTATGACCCAGTCCAATCAGCCATCAAATTATATTGGAGAGTACTTTCCTATAGTTTGGTAAAAGGCCGTTCCCTGCCTAGAAGCTCACACTGTCTTCCATAATTTCAGGAAGGACTTCTAGAAGTTCCATTTCTAATGTCAAAACTAACAGCAATATAATGTGTTTTACATTCTCCATAGCTTGACCCATTAAAGTAATACAGAAAACGTCATATTAAATCTAATATTGTAATTTTGCCCCAATACTCAAGGGTGGTGTGCAGGGCTGTATCTACCTTTTTGGAGTCCCTAGGCAGTGAAGTGAAGGAGCCCCTGTGAGTGAGTGTACAAAGTATGCACGGACCCATTTTTGTCTTTTCTGTGTGTGTAAGTTCCTTTTCCTGTTGTAACTATCTTTTTCTAGGTGGTTACCTCCAAATAGCCAGTCTATGAACTGCAGTATTTCATTTTTTTTAAGCCAGGAACCATTTTTTTTTAGAAGTGGCGCCCCTTACAGGGAAACGTCCCTGGGCGGCTGCCTAGTTGGCCTAATGGGTAATCCGGCCATGGTGGTGTGTGATCTGACCTAAGGTATCACAAATATAACACTGGGTAAATGTATCACTCGTGTATGAGGCACTGCTGGTCTATGAGAGGTTCTGTATTTACATGGTATTTGTGTGTTATATTTCACGTGAGTCAGTGATTGTGTGTGAGTCTTTGTATACAATATTGAACATGTCCAAGGACTCGTGCATGCATGTGTTTGCGTGTCAGTGTGAATATGTAATTTTAACGATTGTAATAATGAAACAACAGTGTACAATATGCTTAAAAGGAAAATATCTCTTGTTATAACAATCACATACCTTAGCTCACAGCACAGTCATGCTATATAGCAATTAGCCCTACAGTGACTTTATTTATCTATACTTTCACATGTAATGTAACATATGAATAGACAGGTGGTGGTCTAAAAAAATACTTGTGTAGTTATAATAGAAGACATACAAATACATAGTCATTTGAACATCTTGTCAGATACAGATGTTACTCAAGGTCTACCAAGACTGACATGGGTCACTTCCAGTCTTATACTAATCACACACATTGGAAGCCATACTAGTCAATGTTGTACCTACACTTTCTAACTAAAAAAGGGCATTAGCTTCACATTTCCCTGTGAGATGGCAGGGTGCTGTCAAATCCATGGAGGATCTATTACTACATTATTCGGACTAGGCTAGTCCAAGGTAACCATTATTATTTAGCAGTAATACCAGAATGTCAAGTAGGAATTGTCAAATAGGATAGGACAATCACAAAGCTTTGGAGATAATGCCCATGTACTCTAAGATTATAGATATGTCAGGGGTGCTGTGACATTTAGCCAGCAATGAAACAAGCCAATATATTTTTTATAAGCTAATATACTGGGGAAAAACGGTATAAGCAAGATTATTTACTTTAGGCTACAGGACACTGTAGGGCATTGGAACGTTATAGACCCTTGTTCTTGCCTCTGCTTCTTTGCTTGTGGCCTTAACTTCTTAACTTAATCTGATTTATGACTTTGCTTATACACAGACTGCTCTGATCTTCAACTAGACAAATAAATGTATGCAACCTGCTCTGACCTTGAATTGTCTTGACACCATGAAAACTTGCTTTGTCTCGGACCACAGGCTTGAGGTTAGTTTTACCTTCCATCTGAGTGCAGCAAGAAGGTACACAGCATGTCACAATCTGAATGCTAATAGTAATACACATGTAGTGTGTAGCCCCGTCCCTCTGCGTGTGGCCTTATTTCACAACCATGCAAGATGACACCTCTCATGAGGGAGAACAGGAAGAAAGGTAGAGATTCCAGTCTGTAAGAATATTATACAATTACCATAGTTACAACATTTATATAAAATAAAAACAAAATATGTAAATAGTCCATTTAACTCATTTGGATATAATACATTTCAGGACAATGTATATATATTTAATTATTTTTATTAGTGTAACCCAAACTATTTGAGCCATGGAGACCTATTTGGGTCAACATAACCAAACAATGGCTCCAAAGGAACTCCACAGGCCCAAAAACTAACCCCCCCCCAGAACTCCATAATGACCCAAAGTCACAACCCCCTACCTAGAAAATATTAACCTCTATACATTATTATTTTACAAGTTGTAACCTATTTGAGTAATTGGATTAATTTTATTTTGTTGGAATAAAAAAACTGAGTTAAAAATTCCCACCTCCTATGTTTTCTATAGGAGCTATGTATTATACAGTGTTACATTGTATCCCTGCTCGATAAACAGGCTCTATAGAAAATGTAGGAAATAGGGATTTTTTATGTATTAACTCCACCCAACTCCATTTAATTCTGCTTATCTCCACTTTTAATCCCATTTGATGAATATACTCCATTGTCTCCTGGAACCTCTGATCACACAGGTTGAATCTCAAGATTCCACTCAGACATAAGTCTTATTTTGCCTCACATTGGCTTATTATTAGCAAATATTTCTGCTCTTTATGTGAAACCTTTCATGATCATGTTGTCCTGTAAACCTGCCAGGGGCCTTGCATGTCTGTGTTTGTGTGTCAACATACTTATGTCATTCTAATGACAGAAAAAATGCTAAAATATGTTAGTTATTTATATTGAAACAACATTGTACAATATGCCTAAAAGGAAAGTATCACTTATTACCTCATAGTACCGTCATGCTAAATAACAATCTGTTTTGGTTTATACATTTTTTTTATTAGGTTGTGGTTGGGTCTGCAGTCATTTCAGAAAATATTAATTAAGAGAGACGTAACAGAATAGACAGGTGGTGGTCTAAAGCAGTATTCTGAACAGCCAGTCTTGGGTCTGAAGTTGGTCACTAAGACCTTATCTCCAGAAAATCAGGAACACACCATTACCATTTGTTTTAGTTATATAATAATAATAATACATTTATATAGTGCTTTTCTCCCCAAAGGGACTCAAAGCATTTAGGAGAGGAAAATGTAACTTATTGGAAGGCCTGGGCAAAGAGAATGATCTTCATTCTCTTTTTGAAAATGTTCAAATTTGGGCTTCTCTGATTGAGCGTGGTGTTCCAGAATCGGTGTGCTGCATACATAAAGACTAAGGACCCAGAGGATTGTTAGAAGATTCTGGGGATGGATAATAGATTTTCAGGGGAAGATCTCAGAGCATGAGCGAGGAGCTTCGTCAGATAGCTCGGTCTTTCATCATGTTGTGCTTTGTATGTCAGCAGGACAAGCTTGAAACACATGTAATGTTTCACATGGAGTCAGTGTAGGGCAAAGAAGACAGTTGTTATGTGGCAGGAACGAGGTTAGTTTGTTAATAACCTCACAGCATATATAGATTATTGATGAATTTATCTCCTGGGAAATTGTAGTCGATTACAAATTACAAATTAGTGCAGAACTAAATGACAATCACATGTAGTTCTCCATGTTCTCTGATCTTAAAGGTGGTTCCCATGAGCATTCAAACGTAGCCAGCTGGTCCCAAGATCAAAAACGTGCAGAGGCACTAGTTTAAACCTTAGTGATCACATTAGATTGCCGCATAAACAGGCACAATAATGTATAATCATTGGAATGTCTTATCCATGTGCAGATGATGCTCAAGGTTTACAAGGTCTGTAATAGGTTGCTTCCTATCATAATCACACCTTGGGAATCTCACTTTAAGAGAAAAGACTCTTCTGCCCCATACTGTGCCTACATTTTCTCACAAAGGCTTTGTTGGCGTTGGCATAAATACATCATTATAACTTTACTTCATGTTGATCACCAACATAAAGACTACTTTATCACAATATGTGCTCTATTTATGTATACGTTGTTTGAACCTCCATTGTATGGAGGCAACAATTGGTTAACTGACCTGGATTGAATGTGTGAGTTTGAATACCAACAAAAAGATGGAACAATGCATCAATAACAAGCTCAATCAGAAAACAAACTAGCCTTAATAGGTTAGTTCTATGTACACGATAACCCACTCTGAGAGCAACCTCCATGTTGCTACTGACAATCCTTCCTTGCTAGAAAGACCTCAAATCGTACTCATGCTACAGATGCAGATGTATCTGCAACAAGGGCCCACAGATGCTTTCTTCTAGGTATGTCACGTGGCGATTTGACCAGTAACATTATATTAGAAGTAAACTGAAGTGTGAATGTGTGGGCCAGTGCATTAGCAAGATGGAAGTCTTACTACTAAGACACGGCTATCAACAGCCAGTTGCTGCACCCCTAGTGGAAAATACCCTAAATAATGATTAAGTAGTCTTATTATTTTATTTTTATAATAAATTAATAAAAGAAAATATGTAAATGTATATGTAAATGTGATTAATCTGGGAATAATTTTTCTTTTATATTTAATACCCAGGATAAGTACCGTATATACCTGAAGACTGATTTACATTACCCCATAAACAATCAGTTTTTTTCTTTGAGGATCATACATAGTGGCACTTTGCTTTCCACCTTAAAGGCCCACTGTTCTCCAAAAGTACCTAGCATGCATTTAAAATAAACATTTTAAACATTACAAACATATTTCAAAAAAATGACATTAAATATAGACTGTGTGCCATTGTTTTCTCCTCCTCTGTCCTGTTATGGGGTGTCTGAACTGTGCTTTTGTTCTCATTGGTTTTCATTTACGGTAAATCATAAAGGAAAACACTTTCTCCATGCTTTTCCTAAGAACTATTTCCAATCAGTTAGTCATTTATGATTACGAATACAGGTGAAACATAGTTCTCTTATTATTCTTTCTTCCTTGCCAATAAACTCACGAGCACTTTTAAACTATCTTCTTGAGAAAATATATACTACAGAAGAAGCTTTGATTGTTCTGAAGTTTTGGCAAAGACATTCAAAGAGGGAGTTATCAATAAGGTTATCTAAATTATACTTACTTTTGATAAAGAAAAATAAATGAGCATACTGATACAGACTGCCTTTCATACTGAAGTGTTCTCACATAGGTACAATCTCCGGAGCAGATATCTCCTTTCCAGAATTACATAGCCGGCCATTAAGACTTCCTGCTTCCTTATGTCCTCAGAAACCTTTTAAAAAGTGCAGATATATGGAACTGTTGGAAAAAAAAAATATCTAGACCTTTTTTCTCTCTTTCTTATACATAAAAGTGGATGGTGTAACCAATGAATGCATGGGAAGGAAAAAAGAATAGAAAAGCATCTAGAGTAAAAACAAAAAAATGCATATAAATAGATATATTTGCAATTGTTTGTTAATAATAAATAGTGTAGGATACTTGACCTTCATATTTGATGTATTAGGCAGAAATGACTATTCAAGACCACCATATATGGCTGGGTATTTGATTTAAGCGTAATAACTCTTAATTTAAGGGGTAATTAGCAGGAAGAGCATGCCTAGCTAGGCATGACAGATGTTTTAAAGGTTATGTACATCTATTATTTTTATCATTATTTTTATGTAATCAGACTAGGCATGCTCTTCTTCATTACCCCCCACTATGAGAGCTAATTAAATGATCACTGTGGTCAACTTGTTATATGGATTATTTTAAATAACTAAATATGATAATGTCAAGATGTTTTTAGAATATAAACAAACACAAATAATAGTCTTCATATCTTGTTATATTTATATACTGTTATTCATGTGTGCAGGCTTCCATTTTGGGTTTCTTGCCTGCTGCTGTATATTACTTTCTCAGGAGGGTACGTCTTTGTAAACTAATGTACTTCCTTGTGGCCCTGCTTAGAAGATGCAACTGCCAAATTCACACTGTACACACACTGTACAACCAGACACTTCCTATGCAATTATAATCTCCTCCCACCTCAGGAAGTTGATCTGCTAAAACCAAAATTGTAGATTCCACAGCAGCATAAAAAGTAAACAATTAGAAGGTATAGTATTTATATTTACAGTCTAAAAACATGATACCTATTTCCAAGTATAGTTTGTCAAATGAGGCTATTCGTTTTTATGACAGTGGTCTCTTTATCACTTCATATTCTGGAGAGGGCCTAGTAAAATGATCTTGAATAGTAATATTGGCCTAACAATAGCAACATTCAAGGTCAATTACATAATACTATTTTAGATTTGCATATAACATTATTTATACGTAAAAATGTAATTTCTACCATAACCAGGACCTTTGCTGTCTCCCATTAATCTTTTCATTGGTATGGAATGGGCATACTAGATGAGTCTACTGTTGAGTACTGACACAGTTTAAGGACACCTTACCACTACTAAGCTACTCCTTCCTATGTAAGAGCCCCATTACAATCTTTTATGTTGGTAATTTATTTGTCAAGTTGACATGTAAATGTCAATGTATCAATCAATCAAGTGAATAGCTCTGAATAGTGAAAAATTACATACGTTCCAATAGGAGATACAAGGTCTTCATGCAAGTTAGTAACTGTGCGTAAACCCTTACATGACCAGATTAGCACCCTTAATCCTATGTGTATTTCACCCATAGAGGCATAAAAGTGCCTCTGGAAATGAATCAAGCATCATATCTGACTCCATGATCACTGTAACACTGGTAACACACTAAAAATCATATAAGCTTGGGGGATCTCATTGATCCTGCCCTAGTACCCATACCCCCTATGAGCCCAGGGATCCATGGGATTCTGCCATTTAAAGTACATTAAACAGAGAATTCTGGAGATTTCCCCTCCCACTAGCTGAAGGGACCCCACAGATTCCCTCCCACACATGCTGAAGGTAACCCCCACCAAAGGACCCAAGGACCTCCATGGTATCTAACTATAAGGTATCAGAAGGCATCTAACTATAAGATATCAGAATATCCGTCAATCTGAGCATTCTGATTGGTTCAAAAAATTTCCCCACGCAAAATTGAGCTGGGGCATAACAATACCCTATTCTGATTGGCTGGATTAATGATTGAAAAAAAAATTATAGACAAAATTGTATTTAAGCTGCAGAATTGCAGACAAACATATTTGCGGTGATGGAGCTCCACATAAGAGGAGCTCAGTAAGTTTCAGGGTTTTTATTGGCACTCAGGTTTTTTAGGTGGAGGGCAGTTTCCATGTCCCAGAAGATTATTGAGGATTGAAGATACAGAGGATTATTGGCTTCCTCACAAGAAAGAAGAGGACCAGATATTATAATCAAATTGAATCTCATGTTTTATCCAGGGTTTAAGATTGAGGACCAGGGCATTGCTGACATCGCTGGATGGGCATAAAGGGAAGGTAAGTATAGTATATAGGGGTTTATAGTAGGTGCCATACAGAACCTCCATGGCATATAAATATTTATTGTTAACTGCTAATGCGAGGGCTAGGTTTTATGTTAGATGCCACAGGGGTCTTACAGGACCCAGAGCATATGAGTTATTTGTCGAGCGCCATAGGGGTCTGTTAGTGACCCCATGGTAAGGGCTTAACATTTAGGTGCCATGGGTCTATATAGGTACCCATTGTTATTCATGGATCTGGGGATCAGTGAGTGGAATGAAGGAATCCCTGGGGTTCCCTGTTCTCTTAATGGATAATCTGCAGTGGGATCATAATCTACCTGCCTATGTGATTTGCCACAGTAGGGCAGTCTTCAGTTGCTAACTGAGCATGTCTGCACAATCCCCAGGCCAAAACGATACAATGTATAATGTATGCTAATATTTCCTGGGATTTTCAGGGGGTGTCAACATTGAGAGAAAACTCTTTGCAAATGCAAGAAATTCAGCAAACTTCATGCAACAGTTTAACTGTTTACTTTGGATTTTTTTCATGCAAACAATTTTATTAAGACACTATAAATTCTCCTCTATCAGATGCATTAACAACCCACCACACTTTCCTATACCTTTAAATCGTAAACCATGAACCCGTACGTAGCATTTCAGGGCATAATCATGATCAATTAAGCAAGCCTGTAAGTTACAATTTAGACATAGCCAATAGTAAATGAGACCATCATCATGACATCAGTAAAAAATGGAGTTTAAACTACAATCAATTCTTTATTATTATTATTAACTTTTATTTGTATTGCGCCAACATATTCCATAACGCTGTACAAGGGATATGAACAGGGAAAATAAAATATAAACAAATTCAGAAAATGGAGGGCCCTGTTTTGAGCTTAGAATCTTTGTAAAAAGTGTTTTTTTCCAAAGTATCCTGCAAGACTAGAAACTCACTACTTACAATCTAAAGGGAATAAACATGGCAGCGACCTGGGGAAGAGTAACAAATAAGGAAAATTACTGTTTAGAAGTCCGATCTGCAATCAGACTCGCAATCCAAAAATGTAGAAATGAATAAAAAATAGATAAATAAATTGGTCTAGCCCATGTGGGTGCCCTGATATGTATTAACTTATTGCAGATTTGCTAGATTGAGACAGTTGTGCAATTCATTCTAATGTCTTTCATCGCTTTCCCAGTATTTAAAAGTACAGCAGTGTGTGTTTATTTGCTTTTACAGTGTTACGAACAGGTATTTAACCCACTTGCGAGTCCTATCTAGTACTCATAGAATTTTTTGATACATTTTCCATTTACAGATTTGAAGGCAATTGCGGGCTTGATGAAAATGTTGTAATTGAATATGGATTTTGTGCTTTTAGCACTGGTAACATTTATGGGCTTGAAACATCAAAGGAGGAGATAGGATGGAGGTAAATTTTTTACAGCCGGAGGGATTTTGAACCTGTAACTCGCAAATGGATTGCGGGTAGCTAGAAGAGGACAATTGAATATCAATACATTTTACAGGCTACATTACAGGTCCCAGTAATTACAATTTGGCCAATTAAATGGGGGCCGTAGTTTAGCTTCACAATCACAGTGGGCATACCCAAACAGGTACAATTTGTATGATTTTAGGGAGAGAAAAAAACTGAGCTTATAAGCAGTTCTTAATAAAATAAAAAAACATGAAAGTAAAGAGATAGACAGGTATTTATGTTCCCAGTGAAATCCTGAATTATATGAACAATTATGACTCTTAGACAAAACTCCAAAGAGTCTCATCTCTACTATAAACCCTTTCCTTTTGCTCTCATGTTCACTACCATATTTATTCAGGAGAAAAAGGAAAATGCTTTAGCTTTTTAAATGACTTTGACCACTAGGAGAGCCTTAGTTGTTCAATGGAGAATTCTTCATCTCCTAAGCCGGCCTTACATTATAGCAGTGATATGGCAAGATCTTTGAGATGTTGCAGTTGACAGTGTTTAATAACACATTTTTATGATTCTCTCTAAGGCAAGAGTGGGCAAGTTTGTTCCTGGAGGGTCACACATAGGCCTGGGTTGGAGGATATCCCTGCTGCGTACAGGTGTGACTATTGCTTGCTTGACTCAGAAAGGAAATCCTCAAATCCAAGCCTGTGTGTGGCCCTCCAGGACCAAACTTGCCCATCCCTGCTCTAAGGTGCACTCCCTGTCCCTCGCTAAATTGTGATCAATGATTTTTACTCTATTTTCTAATACTCTTCGATGCTACACATTGTAATATTCAATCATTCAACTATATCTTGCAATATGGAAAGCGTTCCCAGTTGTATCATTTGGACTGACATGTATTTTTTAAACAAGTTTTTTCCCTACCTTAACTTAATTTTTCTTCCTATGTTATATTGTCAAAACTCCTTACAAAATAATAAATATACAGTATAAAGAAAAAAACAAAATATATTAATTGCAAAAAAATATATTCAAGAAAAGAAAGATCAGATAAATGCTTTAGTAGCCACGAAAATATGAAAAAAATGAAAAAACTGCGGGGTAAAAGCTCTGTGCTGCAGGGTAAACTTTATTGCAAGTTATACTTTCATTCCAGATATCTGTACGATGTTGTTCTTTCTAAAGAAATAACTAGCATATTTTAAAATATTCGTCTGATACATCTAAGATGCACCGGCAAGTCCAGATTTATATCTGAGAGTAGTAAAAATTGTATATAAGGAAGAAGTGTGTAGATGAACAGCACAATTCAGCCAATGAAAGATGAGCTTTGTTATTCTAACTCTAACTCTCTCTCTCATATATATATATATATATATAGTAATTTGTGTTCATATTCACTAATCACAATTACGAGAAATACAGTTATTACACTGCATTCTGGGAAAATGTGCAGGGATATGCAAATTACCCCACAAAGGCTTCAATCAAATACCATTTTACACATGGCTCCTTTTACGCATATGACTGATGTATTAAACAGCTTTAAAGCTAAGCATAGGATGGACTATGCAGGGATTAGGATACCTACCCACAGACAGCTGTTTCAAGCTTAATTGGCTCTCATCAGTGTGGAGCTGGTACCCAAGTCAGTGGCGTAGCTAAGGGGGGGCGGACCGCCCCGGGTGACAGCATATGGAGGGTGACACTATGTCACCTCCAACAACATTTTTCAGCCAGGCTAAGGTGCGAAAATAGTCTGAAAATAGAATTGTGATAAAAACCCAACCAAACACAGGAAATCAGGAAAATGTATGCTTTCCCCCCTCTAAATCCCTTTTGTCTCCGTTCCCACCTCCTCTCCCTCCCTTGTGTCTCCGTTCCCCTTCCTCTGCCTCCCTTGTCTCCTTTCCCCCCTCCTCTCCCTCCCCTGTGTCTTGTACCTGGATGCAACCCTGCCAGCAGTGCCGCACTCACCCTCTCTGTGGCTCCCATCCTCCGGCCGGAACTACTTTCTGGATCAAGCCTTGCATTGCGCATGCGCATCCCGCCTGCGCGATTAGCGGCTTGATCCAGGAAGTAGTTCTGGCTGGAGGACGGTCGGCGCAGAGGAGAAGACGGTGAGTGCGGCACTGCTGGCAGGATTGGAACCAGGTACGGGCAGGGTTTGCACCAACCAGGTACATGTGGGTACTGCGGGCCTCGCAATGACCATCAGTGGGCAAGAGGAGCATCAGTGGGGCAGGGGGAGCATCAGTGGGGCAAGGGGAGCAACAGTGGGGCAGGGGGAGCAGTGTGGGCCTCTGAAAGGAGAAGGAAGGGGACAGACATGGGAGGCATTGAAGCCTCTCCCATAAGCCTTGCCATGAGCGCCTGCGGCGCACATTGCAGTCTAAGTGCCGCTAGCCTCACAGTCGCATGTCTGAACTGCTCGCCTCACAAGAAGACATTCCTTCTAGGGTCGTGTGGGGTCACTGGGGTGACATTTGAACGGACCGCCCCGGGTAACGTTTACTCTAGCTACGCCACTGACCCAAGTCCTGCTATAGATTTATGGGAAGGCTATTAACCACATCATCATTTAGCATATGGTGGGCAAAAGAGCGGTAGAAGCCTTCCACCGTACAGTAGTACAGTAAATAAATAGTACATCTGTGTTCACATTTCAACGTCTAAAATAAGTTAAAACCGTATTGCCTGCTCAGAATTCTGGGAAATACAGTTATTACATTGCATTCTGGGAAACAGGGCAGGGGCAATAACATTTAAATATGGGTAATTTTAAGCATATGCCTGCTGTATTGAACAGCTGTAAAGTATATATATATATATATATATATATATATATATATATATATATATATATATATACTAGCGACTTGCCCGGCAACAAAATTGTAAGCCTGGCAATGCTGTTTGCCACACAATGTTATGCTTATGCTTCTCTGTGCACCTTCGGCGTGCCTTTCTTCCGGCATACTGTACTGGCCGCTCATTGCAGGGTTCATTAACCTGCAAGTTTAGTGCTTGGGAATGCCATGCCTGGCTTTGCTCAGTCTCGTTTTCATCCAGTTTCAGATTTTTTTTAATTTTTCGTCCCCCATTTTTTTTCTCGCTTAGCCGATTTTCGAGTGACGAAAGAGAGCAAATAAGGCTCAAAATCGCTTGCAACCTCACTCCCAGGCATCCTGGCTCTCCCCCTGTGCTGTGTGTGAGTGTGTTGTAATTTATTTTTTATTATTTTTTCGTGTTTTTCATAATTTTCGATTTCCACGGTTCGGTCGTTAACTTATTTTTCCGAGGTTGGATTTTTTTGCCCCCGAGAGGCAAAAAAAGTCCTGCGCACCTCAACTGCTCGCCTCGCTTTGCAAGGCACGCAGGAGTGCCTTTGGTGCTCATTTCCGCCTAAGTCCTGCGTGCTTCAATGCCTCAACTGCTCGCGTCGCTTTGCGAGGCTCGCAGGGCAATGAGCGCCTTCAGAGCTCATTGACTAAGTCATGCGAGCTCAGAAGACTTCAATGCCTCAACGGCTCGCCTCGCTTAGCGAGGCTCGCAGTTGCGGCCCTCTGGGCCGCAAATGGCTCGCCTTGCTTCGCGAGGCTCACAAGCGTGACGACAAATCCCATTTTGACAATTATGATATGTGATATATATATATCTTCATAGTGTAGTGGCCATTTAAATAAACATTGGTGCTAACAACGTCCCAAGCTAAGTGGGACTTACAGTACAAAGATTGTTTTTTACTCTCACTGACGTCTATACAGACTTTTTTGTGCAATTTTCTCAGCAGGAATTTCAATTTCTATTCAATAAAGTATTTATTCCTAAGACCTAATTATACCTATTTTATGTTATACACAGTGTATTAATTCCCGTAAAGAGCTGAGGTATAAGTTATAATTATTTCTTATACTCCTATAATTGCACCTAAGTACCATAATTAACCTATTAAATACTTATATGAACCAGTCTCATTAAGATTTCTGGTTGTTAATTTAATTACTTGAGGTTTCACGTTGAGTTTGTTTTTTAATGTATAAAAATAAAGAATTACCGTATATTAGATTTAACCCTGCCCTACATAGTCCATTATAAAGTATGTTTTTTTCTCTCTGGTATCCTTTTACTAGTTTTTTCAATTTCTTAAGGTGCCACTTTAGTTTGGGAAGACCCTTGTATGTTTGTGAAGTATGTAAGAGAGAAAATCTTAGAGATATTTTTAACCTTAGCTCATTCTGCAAGTGTCGTGGGAATTCCAGAGGATCTGCCCAAGGGCTGTCTGATTAAGTGTTTATTTGCCTATTTCCCTGCAGTGGCCAGTCATAAAAAATATTAGGATAGATCTTTCCCACCCTCTGGATGCAAAATAGGGTGTGAAAATAATAATAGCTGCTAATTCTCAAGACACTACAATACAAAAGGAAAGTTTTAAAATCTATGATAAATGTATTTTCTTTAAATAAGGGTTTTATTGCTAATTGGTTACTAACAGCCTTATTAAATTGTGATTCAGCAAATTTAAAATGGCTCTATTTAAGCACACAGCATATTTTTTTTTACAGAAGTGTTTAGTTAGTGAAGACCTTGCTTTTGGATAGAAGTTCACTGACTAAAAACTTCTATAAAAAAATATGCTATGTGCTTATATAGAGACATTTTAAATTTGCTGAATCACAATTTAATAAGGTCTGTAAATCAGCAAATAAAACATTACTGCAAGAGCACTACAGTGATTCTTTAACTAGGAGACAATCTACCGTATTTATGCGAATCTAGTGCGCCATAGAATCTAATGCGCACTTCAAATTTGGGACCCGATTTTCTATGACAAAGGGGCGCATTAGATTTGCATAAATACGGTAGTTGGTTTCATCTTAAAAACTGGTTATATTGTACTGTATTAGCTTTTTTACCCTATGGTAAATAATGAAGTTTAGAGGTTTAGCATTGATTTTATGACTTATTTATGCTAATGTGCAGCTCATTATGCTAATATGTAGTTCAGAGTAGGTTCCCTGGTGGTTCAGTGGTTAGGATTCGGTGCTTTCATCAATGCGACCTGGGTTCAATTCCAGTAAGGGAACCAAGAGGTTACACCACCCTGAAGCCGAGCAGCATTGGGCCTGGTCAGTACTTGCATGGGAGACCACTTAGGAATACTAGGAGCTGTATGCTGTGGCCCACTGGAGAAGGAACTGGCAACCCACTCCAGTATTTCTTCCATGAATGCCAAGTGTATCAGCATAGTGTGTTATGGAGAGACGGACGCGACACTAACACAAACTGTTCATAGTGCTTTGCTGCATTATAACATTTGGGGGACATGGTTTGGCCTCCACAGAGACAGTCAAGCATACTGTGATTCTAAACTGCAAGCAAATAATTAGCATTTAAGAGCCAGTGATTTGCTTAAACAATCATGGGCGGTGCTGCAGCCGGTGCGTTGCACCAGGGCCCTTGCTCTGTGAGGGGCCCCTCAGCAGAATCATTTACGCCCTCAAAAACCCCAGGGCCCCTTGTCACACTATTCACAGTCCCATCAAGCCCCCTGCACTTCATTCACCCCCCCCCCCCCTCCTCTTACTTTTGCCTTGCAGTCCCTGTCCCGGATCCCATTGCTCAGAGGTTGGGTATCCTTCCCCTGTCGGAGCTTCATACTGCAGAGGAGGGGAATTCCTAATTATGTCACGTGACCCTGCAGTATGAAGCTCCAGCAGGTGAAGGATACCCAACCTCTGAGCAATGGTATCCGGGACAGGGACTGCCGTGCACAAGTAAGAGGAGGGTGGGGTGAATGAAGTGCAGGGGGCTTGAGGGGGGTTAATAGTATGACAAGGGGCCTCAGGGGGTTTTGAAGGGTTGAATGATGCCCATGAGGGGGGCTGTTTTTTTTTTGGATGGGGGGTGGGTAAATGGTGATGCTGAGGGGGCCCTGGGGTGAATATGGCTGCTAAGGGGCTTGGGGAGATGAATGGTGCGACAAGGGGGCCCTGGGGGGCGGGTATGGCTGCTGAGGGCGCCCTGGGGGATGAATATGGCTGCTGAGGGGCTTGGGGGATGAATGGTGTGACAAGGGGCACTGTTTTTTTTTTTTGGGGGGGTGGTGATTGATGCTGCTGGAGGGGCTTGGGGGAATGAATGATGTGACAAGGGGGTCCTAGAGTGAATGATGCTGCTGAGGGGGCCGTGTTTTTTTTTGGGTGGTGAATGGTGCTCTTGAGGGGGCCCTTGGGGGTTGGGGAATGAATATTGCTGATGAGGGGACCCTGAGGGTATTGGGGGGTGAATGGTGCAGCTGAGGGGGGCCCGGGGGTATTGGGGGAATGAATATGGCTGCTGAGGGGCTTGGAGAGATGAATGGTGCAACAAGGGGGCCCTGGGGGGAATATGACTGCTGAGGGGCTTGAGGGGATGAATGGTGCGACAAGGGGGGGGGGGTGTTTTTTGAGGGGGTAATTGGTGCTCCTGTGAGGGCCTGAGTTTTTTTGGGGGGGAGTGAATGGTGCTGCTGAGGAGGCCCTGAGGTGAATATGGCTGCTTAGGGGACCCTGTGGTTGAATATGGCTGCTTGGGGGAATCAATGATGTGACAAGGGGCCCTGGGTTTTTTGGTTGGAGTGAATGATGCTGATGAGGGGGGCCTGCAGTTTTTTTTGGGGGGGGGGGGTGTGAATGGTGCTCCTGAGGGGCCCTTGGGGTTGGGTAGTGAATATTGCTGTTGAGGGGGGCATCTGAGGGGGTTGGGGAGGGGTAAGAAAAATGTTTGCCCCTCCTCTCTGGGTGGGTGGAGGGGGGGGGGCAAAATATTGTTTGCACAGGGGCCCACCGTTCATGGGAATGATCTGCTTTAGAGTAAAGAAAGTCTAATATAATGTCAGTTTTCATGCTCATGATTTTGGGGTGACAGATTCTCTGACTAATATCTTGGTAAAAAAAGCATTTTTTTCAGTTCCAGAACATTCACCCAAGGTTACTATTCAATGTAAATTCTGCTTGTGGCTATACCAGTCCTCTTAAAGAATTTTGGATTGTGCTAGCCAAAATGTCAATATTTGTACATTTGCTAAATTGAAAAATAGCAAGTACAATGGCATACCGTCTTATGTGCCCCTGTGGCATTTATTACTTAGGAATGACTTGTATGTAAGCTGGAAGGCAAATTCTCAAACATTTATCTAACATCAAATAAGCAGATCTTTATTTCAGTTATGCATGGAACTAAATAATGCTACATAAACAATTAAAGGGCCATTGAAGTCATTACAACTTCTCTGCACCATCATGTAGAGCCATTAAAATCAAACAAAGCATGTATAAAACCATATTAAATTTCATCTCTTTCCTCTATCTATAGTTTTTTTAAGAATGCAACTGGATAGCTTTTATTGCACTTAAACTGTGTATTTAAATGTAACATAATCACATTCCATCAGGTCCTACTTAGACAACAAATAAAATGTTCTTTATAAATGCAATAATAAATTTTCCCTTCAAAGGACCACTGAACAATGAAAGAAAATGATTGTTTGAAAACTTTGAGTCTGACTCAAATCATAATTAGGCAGAAAAAAGCCAGACATCTAGCTTTTAATAAAAAATAAATACTTTTAATGGCTCTGCAACTGTAACCTGGAGATGTTCATGATACACTAGTGGAAGTTGTATGTGTGTGAGGGATGTTTACATTTCTGAAGAGCTATTGTAGTAAATGATGCAAGGGGCCTGCTTCTGGACTAGTGAGAGGGAAGACCTACACACCTTTTTCCAGCACGTCATTAGCACCCTTGTAGATTTCCTCTCACCATTTACATTTACTGGTTTTCCTTCCTCTCAAGCCTGCCATACTTTTGACAGCACCACCATCACTCCAAACAGCAGAAAACACCACCTTGGAGAACCTTATTTTGGGTAAGAATTCAGTAACCAACTGTCAGATATTCTAATACACCCACAGGTAGGCAACAAACCTGGAGCCTCATTCAATTCAGAGGCCACAAGTCCCGTGATCTAGGCCGTATGTCTGCGGGCCTGCTGCGGGCTCCCGTTCGTCTCAGATTACGGTGCTATTCAAATGAACAAGCATGTAAGTTACAGGCCGAACGGGCCGAACACCGAAGCTATAAACCATGCACTCCTGCGTAGCAGTTCAGGGCGGGAACATGATCAATTAAACAAGCCTGTAAACTCCCATTTCAAATAAGCCAATAGAAAATTAGACTGTCATTATTACGGCAGTAAAACATGGAGGTTACATGTCCATCAATTAGGTACGGCTGTCCGATATGCGATCAGACTCGCAAACCCTCAAAATAAAGAATTATGAAAATGAATGCCAATACAGTTCTAGTATGGGTGGCCTGATATGTATTAACTCATTGATTCCCGAGATCAATATAACCCAAAAATGAAATGATGAGCTTGAGACTGTTGTGAAATTAATTCTAATGTCTTTCCCCGTTATTTACAGTCCAGTATTGATTTTTTATTTGCTTTTACAGTACTGCAAATAGATGTTTAACCCCCTTGCGGGTCCTCTCTATCACTTGTAGAATTTTCTCCTTCTTTTCCCATTTACGGATGTGAAAACATTTGCGGGCTTGGGGAAAATGAGCAATTGAATAGTGATTTGCGATTTTAGCCACCGTAACTCTTGCTGGAGTGAAAAATCGAAGGCTTGAACAGGCTGTAACTTGTGATGTTAACCAACGAAGGGAATCGGAGGGCAGAGCCTGTAACCCGGTGGGAGCACACAAAAAGATGCCAATTGAACAGGAAAATAACTTACGGGCTCCATTACCCGCATCTCCCAATTGAATTACCTCACATTCTAATGCAGCCACTGTGGGTCTTACTAATGACAATATTAAGCAATTGTTATAGGTGATTGTGAAAACTTTCTTCGTACATTTATTGATTAAATATTGTCTATAAGGTTATCTGTTGTTTCGTTGTTTGCTATTTCATTAGATTATATACATTTAAACTTGAGAATTGCTTTCTTTTTGGAAAGATGTGCAAGTACTACACATTTATTATTTTTCCACACATATTTAAAAAAATAAAATAATAAACCCTTATCTCCCTCACCCCACTTTCTTTAGCCAAACCCCCTCTGGTCTTGCTCGGCTGTCAAGTTTCATGGATCAGGATTCCCTTGTCTGTACACCCCTGGCCTGGTCCTGGGTTTTGCTGTTAGATGAGGCGTATCACTTTATAACTATACTTTGCCCATATATTAGCCCACCTCTCCTTAATAATTCCCCTGTCTGCATGAGGGGTCTGCTTTCTTACTGACACTTTACCCTCCCTGGTCTCCAGATCTGACCTGTTTTATAACCCCAGAGGGGCAACAATCTAACTTCAAACTTTATGACTATCTGAGGTAAGAGAGAGGTTTTTGCAGAAGGTGTATCTCTGTTAGTTACAGGTAAAATAACATTATTACAATGCATATAACATCATATAGAAACCCCAACATTACTTATTGAGGCCCACATCACACATAAAAACAACACGTCACAGTCCTTACAACAAGTCTCATGTCCATTTTGATAGCCTTTGGTATTAGAAACCCAGTGTGTTAGAGTCCAACAAATCAGGGTTGCTTGTGGGGTTCAGGGGAGTCCCAAAATCAGTCATGACCATATTCTATATAACTTCCTTTGATTCTAAACGTTTCTAAGATTTTAAACTTGTCCGCATGTTTGCCTGGGTCTGTAGAGAATTATACAGCAGTCATTATGTTGAATGTGTATGCTAAGATCGAAACAACAAGCATTTCATACTTTACCTAATTCTTGTCAGACACTGTATAAAAATGTGTAGGCAAACTGTTAAATGATTTTTTTAAATATAGGGAAATTATACTTCAAAGGATTATAGACCATATAAATGTGTCTGTGTGATGAAATTCCTGTCTGCAGATTTCCTATGCAAACTTTAACCAGCAAAGTAGCCTTATATGTGTGATCATTAACTATGGTTCTTGTTTCAGTCTGCAACTGAGTCCCAGATTGAAATATTATGACATATTAGTGAATCGTTAAACTTAATTATTTAAGTGTTAGCTATCTGTGCCATTATATTTGCTGTTTGCTGTTATTTAATTCTCTATCATTGAAAACATGAAGTAATACACTATGACAATTATACAGTAAAGCAAGGACAATGAATTGGTGAAGTCATTCATGTTCTTTCTTATGAACAAGCTGGAACATTATATGGGACTAGCAACTTGCCCATCAAAAATGATGGCAATACAATTTGAAGGCTGCCAATGCTGTTTACAATTCTCTTAGAGTTGATCCTTTTTTTTCCGTTATAACCAAAGTATGAACACTTAGATAATAGATCTTTTTGGTATTTGTGTCCCTGAAGATGGGCACAGAGAGAAATAACAAAAAAGAGGGGGACACTTTTATGTGGCTAAATATGTTATGAATTGCCACATACTAGATTTAAAAAAAAGAAAATTATTTAAAATAATTTTTATAATTAAAATCTGATTGTTTAAAACAAAGAATATATACAAACAGATCTCTGAATGTATTCTCCAGAGAATACAATGATGTCACTACAGTAATTGGTTTAGATATAATGTGATATATTTTTTATTTTTTAAAAAGGCTTATAACAAATATATTTGTGTCCCTTAAGATTTATACAATTTCTCTATAGCTGCTAAGTGAATATAGCAGATGATATTAGTGCTTTACAAATATTGGTTAGCGTTGCTCTATAAATTGCAACACTAACTATAGTAGAATAAGTGACTAGTGAGACTTTAATTGTTGCTTTTAATATAGCAACATTGATATCTATGTAAATAATGATTTACTATTCCCAAAGTATATTGACATATGTATTCGTGATTTTTACATAAACTAATTAATTGTGATAAAATTCAAATGAAAAAATAAAATGGTGAAAAAATGAAAAAAGTGCTATACATTCTATACAAAGGTGCTATACACTGTATTCAAAGGTGGTGGAATGTATCCACTTAGCTGAATATATAACTTCTATGAATAGTTTCTTTGTTTATACTGTTGCTCTTATCAAGATGTCTTGAGAGTAAGAGTATCTGTCGGTATGTTGCCGATACTATTATGAACAATAAAGTTTTAGAATTCAATCAGTTATATATATTGGATTACAAGCATACATTTCCATAAGTACGTTTTACTGCTTTTCTCACAAATGTTAATCAGTCTGACTGTGATTACCTTGTGACACTATCTTGGCTAGTGTCACTACTACATCCTACTATTGTTCAATTGCATTATAACAATATTTATGTTGCTGAAATAAACTTTGTATTTATGTTTCTCACAATCTGTGTAATCTCTATGAGACCACCATTTCACAAGCGGCGACTTCAGCAATAATTACCTTGTGGCAAAAAAATGCCAGTACTATACCAACTATATTTTCTGCAAACTTAAGGGCAAGCTGTTAATATATCTCTTGGTTTTAATATAATAAACACTACAAGTTGGAAACTGGCAATCTATGCTGTTTACGTCGTGGTTCTACTATGAGAGACCACTACACCTTCTGTATCATTATAGGACTGAGTAGGCTATACCTTGTGGTTCTACTATGAGAGACCACTAGACCTTCTGTATCATTATAGGACTAAGGTTGGTTATACCTTGTGGCTCTACTATGAGAGACCACTACACCTTCTGTATCATTATAGGACTGAGTAGGTTATACCTTGTGGTTCTACTATGAGAGACCACTACACCTTCTGTATCATTATAGGACTAAGTTGGTTATACCTTGTGGTTCTACTATGAGAGACCACTACACCTTCTGTATCATATTAGGACTGAGTAGGCTATACCTCGTGGTTCTACTATGAGAGACCACTACACCTTCTGTATTATATTGGGGCTGAGTAGGTTATACCTTGTGGTTCTACTATGACAGACACTGCACCTTCTGTATCATTATAGGACTGAGTAGGTTATACCTTGTGGTTCTACTATGAGAGACCACTACACCTTCTGTAACATTATAGGACTGAGTAGGTAATACCTTGTGGTTCTACTATGAGAGACCACTACACCTTCTGTATCATATTAGGACTAAGTAGGTAATACCTTGTGGTTCTACTATGAGAGACCACTACACCTTCTGTATCATTATAGGACTGAGTAGGTTATACCTTTTGGTCCTACTATGAGAGACCACTACACCTTCTGTATCATTATAGGGCTAAGTAGGCTATAACTTGTGGTTCTACTATGAGAGACCACTACACCTTCTGTATCATATTAGGACTGAGTAGGTTATACCTTGTGGCTCTACTATGAGAGACCACTACACCTTCTGTATTATATTGGGACTGAGTAGGTTATACCTTGTGGCTCTACTATAAGAGACCACTACACCTTCTGTATTATATTGGGGCTGAGTAGGTTATACCTTGTTGTTCTACTATGACAGACACTGCACCTTCTGTATCATTATAGGACTGAGTAGGTTATACCTTGTGGTTCTACTATGACAGACACTGCACCTTCTGTATCATTATAGGACTGAGTTGGTTATACCTTGTGGTTCTACTATGAGAGACCACTACACCTTCTGTATTATATTAGGACTAAGTAGGTAATACCTTGTGGTTCTACTATGAGAGACCACTACACCTTCTGTATCATTATAGGGCTAAGTAGGTTATACCTTGTGGTCCTACTATGAGAGACCACTACACCTTCTGTATCATTATAGGGCTAAGAAGGCTATAACTTGTGGTTCTACTATGAGAGACCACTACACCTTCTGTATCATATTAGGACTGAGTAGGTTATACCTTGTGGCTCTACTATGAGAGACCACTACACCTTCTGTATTATATTGGGACTGAGTAGGTTATACCTTGTGGCTCTACTATGAGAGACCACTACACCTTCTGTATTATATTGGGACTGAGTAGGTTATACCTTGTGGCTCTACTATGAGAGACACTACACCTTCTGTATCATATTAGGACTAAGTAGGTAATACCTTGTGGTTCTACTATGAGAGACCACTACACCTTCTGTATTATATTGGGACTGAGTAGGTTATACCTTGTGGCTCTACTATGAGAGACCACTACACCTTCTGTATTATATTGGGACTGAGTAGGTTATACCTTGTGGCTCTACTATGAGAGACCACTACACCTTCTGTATCATTATAGGACTGAGTAGGTTATACCTCGTGGTTCTACTATGAGAGACCACTACACCTTCTGTATCATTATAGGACTAAGTATGTCATAACCCGTGGTTCTACTATGAGAGACCACTACACCTTCTGTATCATTATAGGGCTAAGTAGGCTATAACTTGTGGTTCTACTATGAGAGACCACTACACCTTCTGTATCATATTAGGACTGAGTAGGTTATACCTTGTGGCTCTACTATGAGAGACCACTACACCTTCTGTATTATATTGGGACTGAGTAGGTTATACCTTGTGGCTCTACTATGAGAGACCACTACACCTTCTGTATCATTATAGGACTGAGTAGGTTATACCTCGTGGTTCTACTATGAGAGACCACTACACCTTCTGTATCATTATAGGACTAAGTATGTCATACCCCGTGGTTCTACTATGAGAGACCACTACACCTTCTGTATCATTATAGGAATAAGTAGGTTATACCTTGTGGTTCTACTATGAGAGACCACTACACCTTCTGTATCATTATAGGACTAAGTAGGTTATACCTCGTGGTTCTACTATGAGAGACCACTACACCTTCTGTATCATATTAGGACTGAGTAGGCTATACCTCGTGGTTCTACTATGAGAGACCACTACACCTTCTGTATTATATTGGGGCTGAGTAGGTTATACCTTGTGGTTCTACTATGACAGACACTGCACCTTCTGTATCATTATAGGACTGAGTAGGTTATACCTTGTGGTTCTACTATGAGAGACCACTACACCTTCTGTAACATTATAGGACTGAGTAGGTAATACCTTGTGGTTCTACTATGAGAGACCACTACACCTTCTGTATTATATTAGGACTAAGTAGGTAATACCTTGTGGTTCTACTATGAGAGACCACTACACCTTCTGTATCATTATAGGGCTAAGTAGGTTATACCTTGTGGTTCTACTATGAGAGACCACTACACCTTCTGTAACATTATAGGACTGAGTAGGTAATACCTTGTGGTTCTACTATGAGAGACCACTACACCTTCTTTATCATATTAGGACTAAGTAGGTAATACCTTGTGGTTCTACTATGAGAGACCACTACACCTTCTGTATCATTATAGGGCTAAGTAGGTTATACCTTGTGGCTCTACTATGAGAGACCACTACACCTTCTGTATTATATTGGGACTGAGTAGGTTATACCTTGTGGCTCTACTATGAGAGACCACTACACCTTCTATATCATTATAGGACTGAGTAGGTTATACCTCGTGGTTCTACTATGAGAGACCACTACACCTTCTGTATCATTATAGGACTAAGTATGTCATACCCCGTGGTTCTACTATGAGAGACCACTACACCTTCTGTATCATTATAGGAATAAGTAGGTTATACCTTGTGGTTCTACTATGAGAGACCACTACACCTTCTGTATCATTATAGGACTAAGTAGGTTATACCTCGTGATTCTACTATGAGAGACCACTACACCTTCTGTATCATATTAGGACTAAGTAGGTAATACCTTGTGGTTCTACTATGAGAGACCACTACACCTTCTGTATCATATTAGCATTGAGTAGGTTATACCTTGTGGTTCTACTATGAGAGACCACTACACCTTCTGTATCATATTAGGACTGAGTAGGCTATACCTCGTGGTTCTACTATGAGAGACCACTACACCTTCTGTATTATATTGGGGCTGAGTAGGTTATACCTTGTGGTTCTACTATGACAGACACTGCACCTTCTGTATCATTATAGGACTGAGTAGGTTATACCTTGTGGTTCTACTATGAGAGACCACTACACCTTCTGTAACATTATAGGACTGAGTAGGTAATACCTTGTGGTTCTACTATGAGAGACCACTACACCTTCTGTATCATATTAGGACTAAGTAGGTAATACCTTGTGGTTCTACTATGAGAGACCACTATACCTTCTGTATCATTATAGGGCTAAGTAGGTTATACCTTGTGGTCCTACTATGAGAGACCACTACACCTTCTGTAACATTATAGGACTGAGTAGGTAATACCTTGTGGTTCTACTATGAGAGACCACTACACCTTCTGTATCATATTAGGACTAAGTAGGTAATACCTTGTGGTCCTACTATGAGAGACCACTACACCTTCTGTATCATTATAGGGCTAAGTAGGCTATAACTTGTGGTTCTACTATGAGAGACCACTACACCTTCTGTATCATATTAGGACTGAGTAGGTTATACCTTGTGGCTCTACTATGAGAGACCACTACACCTTCTGTATCATTATAGGACTGAGTAGGTTATACCTCGTGGTTCTACTATGAGAGACCACTACACCTTCTGTATCATTATAGGACTGAGTAGGTTATACCTTGTGGTTCTACTATGAGAGACCACTACACCTTCTGTATCATTATAGGACTAAGTATGTCATACCCAGTGGTTCTACTATGAGAGACCACTACACCTTCTGTATCATTATAGGGCTAAGTAGGCTATAACTTGTGGTTCTACTATGAGAGACCACTACACCTTCTGTATCATATTAGGACTGAGTAGGTTATACCTTGTGGCTCTACTATGAGAGACCACTACACCTTCTGTATTATATTGGGACTGAGTAGGTTATACCTTGTGGCTCTACTATGAGAGACCACTACACCTTCTGTATTATATTGGGACTGAGTAGGTTATACCTTGTGGCTCTACTATGAGAGACCACTACACCTTCTGTATCATTATATGACTGAGTAGGTTATACCTCGTGGTTCTACTATGAGAGACCACTACACCTTCTGTATCATTATAGGACTAAGTATGTCATACCCCGTGGTTCTACTATGAGAGACCACTACACCTCCTGTATCATTATAGGACTAAGTAGGTTATACCTCGTGGTTCTTTTTTAGACACCACTACCAAATATCTTAATGCAATTATACATTTATATCGACTGGATATAGTATACCTCGTGGTCCCTCTATACCTGGGGCACTACATAAACCTTGTATGAGACAGTATAAGTATGTAATATCTTCATGGGACCTCTGTATAGAAGCTTTTTGTTAAGAAGCTATAGCATATTATCAGCTTTTGCTTCAGCCATTTTTTTGGCGCCAAAGTGACGTCATCAACACCCGACGTACGTTTCGTGAGATCTGTGGATCTCAGCTCATCAGGGGCTCCGGATTACCACGTTGTAGGCCTCTATTTAAAGCCTCTCTAAGCAATTCATTAACTATTTCAGATCCGGCAGATTGCCTTTCATCCTCATATAGTATATAGGCATATCCAACTTTGTTTCTTCATTGTTGTATATATATAATTTTGAGATGTATGTTTTTAGCTATGATTATTTCATTGTTGAAATTTAAATCAGAAATGATATCCATGTAATGAATAATTATTTTGTAAAACTATTTAATTGTGTGTAATATTATGCTTATATTAAGCCTACACTCTTTATTATTATATTGTTAGTTTTCTATATCTCATACAAAAAAGATATATCTTACTTCACAGAGTTTATATTTATTATTCAAGTTAAGGAGACTAAATTTGACTATAACCAGTGTAACGGAGCTGGGACACGCAGTCCAATATCTCCGCTGGTATACGATAAAATACCCACGAGGCACTACAGTTTCACCATCCCCGACCTCCCATATTGGACGACACACAATTTGGGAGTCAAATGAATACTGACTTTATTTTGTTATTGCAGAACTATATATACATCTCTTTGGCCACAGGCAATACACATGCCCATATTTGGCTACACACAATACACATAAAGAGAACAATAGAGGGGTCACACCTCCCTGGCAACTTTGATACAATCAGACATTGATTCAATTACACTTCTTTGTTCTTATCAGAGAATAAAAACACTTTGGAAAATGCAAGGATCCTTTACAACTTTCTTATCTCTTGAATCTCTGTAATAGGATTATCTATTAGCCTAGGTCTGCAAAAGTCTGGCTAATATTCTGCAGAGCATAAACCAGCATACATATTGTAGGATCATATTTTAACCAAGAATTATATAATCATAAAACAGGGTAAAACCGTGATGGGTTCCGCTACAACCAGTTTGTTACATTTTGTGTTTTATATATAAAGCCTTATTCTTTGTCCCCTTAATTGTGTGAATATATCAAATATATTTATCTATTTATTATTAATGTTTACAATTCCTGGTATATTTCCCAACAATTGACTAATACACAAAATCTTGGGTCATACCTATATTATTATGATTTAAATGAAAGCTGCATAGGTAAATTCCTCATTTAAACCTGATGGACTTTTGTATCTAACTTAAAAATCCATTTAGCCTCACGGCACAGTAGACATTTATCCCATTTATCACCTTTCCTGATAGTTTGAGGGATATGATCTATACCAATAAATTATAAACAGTATGGATTATTGTTATGTTCATGTCTAACATGTCTGGCAATAGATGTATCCGCTTTATTTAAGACATCATTGACGTGTTCTAATATACGTCGTCTGAATTGTCTTTTAATTTTTATTACATGAACAAACTATTTGATATATTATCCCTTCTGTTTGGCAATTTTGGCAATTTGTACTATGTCTAATTGTGTAACTTTTAGTAGTAGTTGCATTATAGAATTCTTTCTTATGAGGTACAAAGGGGCAGGCTTTACATTTGCCACATGAGTATGAGCCTTTTTGTGCTTCTGTTAGCCAGTTTCTTTGGTTTATTTTCTCTTCATAATGACTTTCTAAGATTTTTTGCTCTTCTGTATGTTGTTGTACCCGCTGTTGTAATAACTTTGCTGAGATCTTTATCTAATGTTAAAATGTCCCAGTGCTTTTGCATTATGGCTTTTATTTGTTGGGACTGATTTGAAAAATGTGTGATAAACCGGATAGGCTGTTGTTTTTGGTCCTTTGGTCAATCATGTAAAAGATGATTTCTTTCTTCAGCTAATGCTCTACGGTACGTAATTTTTTATATTTTCTTGGAATATCCTCTTTGAATAAATCTTTCCTGTAAATCTTTTGCTTTTGTTTTAAAATCATTGGTGTTACTGCAATTACGTCTCAGATGTAGGTACTGGCCTATTGGTATTGCTTTTATAGTTGATGTTGGATGATGACTTTGCCAGTGTATTAAGGAATTGGTTGTGGTTGTTTTTCTGTGTGTCTTAGTCTCAATTTCTTGTTTTTCATTGATTTCAATACTTAAATCAAGGAATGTTATCTTTTTCTTGTTGGATTCAACCATCAATCTTAAATTATTGTTGTTTGTTTTTAAGATTTTTACAAATTCCTTTAGTTGTTTTTCTGTACCAGACCATAGGACCAGTACGACATATATGAATCGTATCCATAATTCTATCTTTTGTGTATAGAATTCATTTACTTCTGAGAACACCTTTGTATGTTCCTAGTGCCCCAAATATACATTTGCATAATTTGGGGCACAAAAGGTTCCCATTGCTGTACCCCTCTTTTGTTTGTATAGTTGTTTTGAAAAGGAAATAATTATTTTCAAGAATAAACTCCAATTATTTCATTATAAAGGTTTTATATTGTTCATAGTCTGATCCCTTTGTATCCAGATAGGATTTAACTGCTATTAGACCTTGTTCATGTTTAATGCTAGTATACAAAGATTCGACATCCATTGTTACTAGGCCTAGGCAGAAATACATTACTGAGTGAAGTAATACACTATGACAATTATACAGTAAAGCAGTGACAGTGAATTGGTGTTATGGTAAAACTACACTGTGCATTAAAAATACTTAGCAATAGAGCCCGCCTGTTTGTTCGTCCTCTGTTTACTGCCTGCAGCAATGACTACCTCTTTTGACTCTTTTTACATTGTTGGATGATGCCAGGAGATAGGTTCATTTTACACATTGGACATGAAGTCATTAAGGTTTTTTCTTATGAACAAGCTGGAACATTATATGGGACTAGCAACTTGCCCATCAAAAATGACGACAATACAATTTGAAGGCTGGCAATGCTGTTTGCCACACAGTGCAAGGCTCTCCCCCCTCTAACTTGCGGATTGACGCTCATTGCAAGCCTCTGGCCACTCTCTGACTCTTGTGTCTGTTTCCCTCCTCTCCCTTCCATGTTTCTGTTTCCCCCTCTCTCCCTCCCTCTGTCTCTTTGCTCCCTCTCCCTGCCCTTTCCCCCCCCCCCTTATTTCCCTCCCCTGTGTCTATTTCCCCCCACCCTTTCTCACCCCTGTGTGTCTCTTCCCTCTCCCTCTTCAAGTCTTGCATGCCTCGAGCTGAGCTCCGATCGTGCCGTTTTCAAAGTCTTTCAGGCCTCGCGATGAGAGCCCGAGCCCTACGGGCTTCGGCTTTGTTGTGAGCCTTTTTTTTTTTTATTACGGCTTTATGGCTGCCATTATTTTCCTCGCTTTTCAGACCTCCCAAAAACACCAATTAAACATCAAAGTTAATCCGTACAACAGGGGGGTGGGGGATACTACGAATGTGGGGCAATCAGCTTGTAAATAACACCTGTGCAGAACACCTGTGCAGTTACATCACAACTGATAACTATTATAGGTGATATTTGAAAAATAAGTAAGTGCATTTTTTAAAATGATATTCTCAGTTCTCATTTCTTTGCATATACACGAGCAGTATGCATAAAAAAAAAACTTTCATACAGTGGTCCTTTTAAAGCTGAAACACACTAACATCAATTTAAATAATTAGTCACAGAGAGTATTGAAGAGGTCTAATAACTTAACATAGGAAAAGGACACCCCCAACACTGCATTACTTAGTACATCTGGGAATATGCCTGTTTCTACAAATATGATGGAAAATATGAATTGGGAGTATTTCACCAGTGAATAAAGAGATATTTAAAGATATATGCAATTTTCATATTTCATCTTCATACTTCTAGAAATTAGAATAAAACCCAACACAAGATATAGTTGTTGTACTACCTCCTTATACTGTAATTATGCAGTAACCATAACAGTACCTTGTCATGGATGTGTTTCAGTCTAGGCCCACTAGGCCTGGCACATTTTCACGGGGCAGGAAATGTCCCACAGAAATGTCTATATGTAGAGAAAGTGTAACTGGCACTTTCTTATTACATAGGCTTACATAGACACATATACAGTACATTTATGATTTTCCATATAGGTGTATGTGATTTGTATAGAACAAAACCCAAAGGAGGAGTAGTAACTGGGTCATTGGGGACGCAGATTTCTGATTGGGCCTAGGGTAGCATAAAACTTAAATACCCCCTGACCCTTATAAACTGAAGGATCATGGGTGGTAGTAATCTATCAATAAATATAATATAATGAAAAAATGGAAAGCATATATGTATTTAGCACTATCATTGTTTAATAAATAGAAATGGGGAAAAAAATTACATTTAACTTTTGCATCAAAATAAATCAATAACTGGCAGTTTAAAAAAATGCTGTTTTAACTCCCATCAGGGCGGTCTACGTATGAACAATATATCTGAAACTAGAGAATTGCCCGTCAAAAAATGACGGCAATGAAATAGTAAGGTATCTAATGCTGTTTGGTGTATAATAATGAAAGATGTAATACTTTAATAAATGAATCTGTAATGCTGTTTGGTGTGTAATAATGAAATATATAATACATTAATAAATGAATATACTTTACCTATTTTGAAGCATTGTGTTGAAGAGCTGGCAATCTGTTTTGAGGTTGCTGCAGCATTAGTGGTGTGGAGCTGCTGTGTAAGCGTGCTGAATGTGTGTAGTGTAATACTGTGCGTGCGCGAGACGAAACCGTTAGCGTAGTGGTGTACTTACGCATTGGCGTAAAATGGCGGGTTATCTGTGGGGTGCGTCTTTGCGGATTATCCGTTGGTGCTTCGTGGTGTTTTTCGAGTTTCGTGTGGTGTTTTGCGAGTGTGTTGTGGTGTTTTACGTGTTGAGAGTGCTGTAGCCTTGTTTTCGTTTTTTTCGTCGGCCATTTTTTCTCTCGCTTAGCGATTTTATTAGTGTCTAAAGTGTTTTATTTGTATTTAAATGAAGGTGTAACTTGATTTTTTGAGATGCTGGATGGTTCCTCTTGCTGTAGGTAAGCTTTTTATGTGTGTGTTGTGTGTATCTATTGTGTTTTAAATGTTTTTATGTCGGTGTGTTGCGTCCAATGTTTGCGAGGTCGTAATGTCTGGTAACGTGTCTCATATGGTGTTTGCGTGTGTAGCCTCGTTTTCGTTTTGTTCGGCGGCCATTTTTTCTCTCGCTTAGCAAATTTTTTAGTGTCTAAACTCTTTTATTTTGAGTGAAATGAAGGTGTAAGTTGTTGTTTAGAGGTCCTGGATGCTCCCTCTTGCTGTAGGTAAGCTTTTTATGTATGTGCTGTGTGTATTTCTTGTGTTTTGAATTTTGTAATGTTCGCGAGTTGCGTCCGAGTGTTGCGAGGCCGTAATGTGTGTGAACATGTGTCGTATGTTGTTTGCGTTGCTCGTAAAATGTAGCGAGTGTCGTAATTTGTGTGTCCTCTTTTTTGCGTTGCAACGTGAAGTTTGCGAGGATCGCAGTTGCTGGCATGGAGGCCCTCGCCCAGTGCCCTACGCGAGGCCCGCGGCTCGCTGTGCGAGCCGCGGCCCTAACTTCACAAGGGCCTGCATTAGGGTAGGGGCCCTCTTTCTACCTGCAGTAAGGTGTTTCCTATTAAATTAGGTGAGAGGGCATTCAATTATTTTTATTGAAAGGTAATCTATCTTTATTTTAGGCTTTATATGTCCCCTATAGGTATCTATATTGCATAGAGAAGGGGCAAGGGGGGATTATTGTGCACTCGGGCCCTTTATTTACTAGCTCTACCACTATCTGAAGAGTATCTAATGTATCTTGTTAGCCTATTTTATTTGAATTTAAGGCATAATTTAGATGGGGCTCATATAATGGTGATTTAAATAGGAGTCCATCCAGCCACTGAATGGAGGCCTCGGTGGAAAATAATTCCAACCCCCCGGAAACTTCTCTATACAGTGTAGGTGTCTGTTGTTCAGTCAATTCCGACTCTCTACTAGTGGTAGTAGGCCCACACTCTGTAGTCTGTAGACTGGTTCTTTGCACCTGCTGCACCGACAGTACTTCCTGTTCTCTTCTACATAGTCTACTTCCTTGGCCTTATATGGATAAATCACATTAGCAGTCTTATTAAATTGCGATTCAGCCAATTGAATAGGGCTCTATATAAGAAAACAGCATATTTTTTACAGAAGTTTTTAGTTAGTGAAGACCTTGGTTTTGGAAAGAAGTACACTAACTAAAAACTTCTGTAAAAAAATATGCTCTGTGCAAAAATAGAGCCCTATTCAATTGGCCGAATCGCTATTTAATAAGGCTGTAAGCGTTTAAATAGGGAGACTAATAGACTCATTTTTAAAAAAAAGTGTTTGCAACTCACAGTACACGGATACCTTGTTATATGAGCATATTTTTGTTCTGTGAAAATTGCTTGCAATACAAACACTTGTATAAAAAAAATGAAATGTCCCCATGGTTGCCATGTTATAACTTGCAAGTTTGTGCATTTTTATATTTATTTTTTAGCTTTTCTTTTAACCACAAATTAATTTAGCTTATGGTGGGCAAAAGAGTGAGAGAAGTCCGAGTACAGCAAGCGAAATAGTTCAGGGACGAGTCACGTTATTATGACCATGCCTACTTTGATGTCAGCAGCTCGTAGCCAATGAGATACAACACGTGTCATTAGCTGGCCTGGTAGGTATATAAGGTGACATATAGGCATTCTACAAACCTATCAATCATCGCCATCATGGGTATAACAAGTGGATGGTAATTGGCTTTTGGGCCAAGGGTGGCATGACCCGTGAAAGGCCCAGTGGGTATGTCCGCATGACACTTTGGGCATAACTTGTTCCCTGATTAATTTTGTTAGGCACAAAACACTTCCTAAACCCTTTAATAAATAATCAGACACAACCACTCATTGGGGAAATACTGGCCACAGCGTTTATTGGTAAACCCAAATTCACAAAATAATAATACCATTAATTAAAAATACGTAAACAAGAGAGGGGAGGAGCCTGGAAACCGAGACAGTACACTCTGCGCCCTGACCCTCGTCCAGGGCCTACCGTGATGGAGCATCCGTACCGCCGTAGGGGAGGATCAACCCCACTTTACCACTGTCCCGGCAACTCCCCTCACCACCGCCACGGAGAAGGCCGCAGATTACCTTTGCCGAATACGACTCCCCCCGCAAAATGCCTAGGCCAGCCGCCTACCTCCCAGACCCCTAGCCATAAAACTCCACCTAATCATGACCTCGACTGGCTAACTCCTGCATAATTAAACCGGAAAAACCTTTAGCTTATCATTATAACAGCAAACTACTTCGGGGCTTGCCTATTACTTCTCCTAAGGGTCTTACTTGTTCTTTATCCCACAGACCCTCTAAGCTAGCCCATTTGGCAGCTGTTACCAAGCTTGATCCTTTTCTACCCTTGATAAACCCGCGGTTACCCGGGTGTATTACCAGGGATTATACCACCACCTGAGCACTTCCAAGGTAGGCGACCCTAGAGCCACTCGCCACCTGCTCGTCCCTCTTATGACATTACCATCCCTGTAACAAATGGATGGTATTTCCATCTGACCTGGGCCACACGCCCTAGTTGGGGCCCTAGATTGGCACCTGAGGCAAAGCGCCTGTTTGGTCCGATGTCCGAATGCCCATCAATTACTTCGACTTTCCCTTCTCCAAGCCCTGGGGCAAAGCGGCCCGTCGGCTGTTACAGTTTCTGTTCATACACAAAGGTCTGTCAGGTCCTTTTGGCCCGGCCGTTTTGAAAGGCTCCAGGTCCTACCCGCCGTCCCTCCTTCTGGGAGGCCTCATCCAAGCCCTCTCCGAGAAACCTCCACCTAGCCCGTTCCACTTGCGGACCACTGTGCCATCAATTTTACTTGTGCAACTTGGCACCCTGGGCAGGCCTTCGAGCCCCCATTACGTGAGACACCGACACGTGGAGGAAAAATTGACCTCCCCCTTTTATGCCAAGCTTTTAGGGATACCCGCCCAAAACGGGAAAAACACATGTCAGATAGGGAACCCACTGCCTAGCTTTCACCGTCCCGATCCATTGCGAACTCCTTACCAGGTGAATGCCACCTCCATGAAACGAAAAAACTCATACCTATGCCTTACGTACTATACCTTACTCGAACCAGAAATTTGAATATGGAGAAACAGGCTACCCATGAATGGGCAACCGCTTTCCACCACTGACTCCGCCTTATACTTGATTGACCCTCCCAGAACATGACGGAGACTGAAAACGTAACGCCACCGGACCGGCCAGCGACCCCGCTGTTGGATATGTAAGGGCGTCGGCCCCCCAAGCCAGACGCAAGCCGCTAACCAGCCCAACTAAAGCTAGCCAGGTCGCACCCTGTACTACACCCATAGACTTTGAATCATAAGCCACCCCGTCTGGCTACTGGCTTTCTATTCACCTCGCAACTGGCGGCTACACCAGCACGTAACTGTTTTCTTTGAAAACACCGTAAATCAGCCCCCAGGCTTTTCTAAGCCTGAAACCGTTGCCTACTGACTTCCAGTGCCTAACTATTTGTGGGACTGATGCGCAGTTCATGAAGGAACGTGTGCCCACAAATACCTTGTTACTTCCTTCAGTTGTATCCGACTCTCTGTGACCATATGGACACCGCATGCCGGGCACGACTGTCTTTGTTTCTAACACATGTGGTCTCCATGGCAAAGCTACTGGAGTGGGTTCCAGCTCGCTCACCAAGAGAACCGGAATTTGTCTCACCTCTCTACTATGACCTGTCCTTCTTTGGTGACCTTACATGGTGTATCTCACGGCTATCAAGGTACACAAACCCCTTTAGCCTGACAATTTAGCGATCCAGAAGGGAAATGACAAGTACTAAGTGCTGCTAGACGCATCCTATACATTACAGTAATTTACACCTTTTTTGCTTATGTCTGCTGCAATGCACGGCTCATCTGCAAAACAAACTATATAATAATCCAGAGGGGAACTTTTCCCGGACACTCAGACTAAATTAACCCTAACTGCGTGTCGCCACATTGGCAACTGACAAGCATGCTTATACAGGTAGTGGGTGTACCACAACCGACTGCCGGGTAGATTCCTAAGCATAAGGCGGACGATCTGACTAACCAGACCTATAATCTTAGCCCCAAGAATACATAGACGAAATTCTAAGGGGAGGCCCGATCCCTCTACGGTGGCTTGGGATACTTAGTAAGACCACTGGCCCAGTGCTGGCCCTCTTATTTATAGAGGATAATACTAATAATATATTGCAACACTCCACCCGAGCAAGGGACAGATACGAGAATGTAATATATCTAAACG
>CM050164.1:162916625-163066625 GCA_027410445.1 Discoglossus pictus | reverse complement strand
GCCCCCTTAGGCCAGTGGGCCGGGCAACTCACCTCCCGCCACGGAGCATGCGAGGGACGCCTCCCGAGGCTGCGATCCCCCCCTGCTGGACATTAAAGCCAAAGCCCGCAAAACACTCTCCCTAAACTCCAACATCATCAACTCGTACCCTATTTCCGTAAGATGAACCTTATCCTTTGAGAAAAAATCATCTGCGCCGACCGGTTCGAAATCTTTATACCGGATGGCCGAGAAACCTTGTTTTCTCACAAAGCTCGCAATCTGCTGGTTTATCTTCTGTCTAGCCTTATCTAAGCATACTGGGTCGCGCGCGTTACGCCATGATCTTCTCTTGATCATCTCAGACCAGATAAGGAACGTGCCAGGGAACTTCTTCACCCATTTTTCGATGTCCCGTCTCATCACCTTTAGCATTCGTCTCATGGGAACTGTCCCTAAATCGTTCCCGCCGGCATGAAGAATGATAAGACTGGGCTGCCCGTAACGCTGCGCGTACGTTTCCAAGAGGCCGTCGAGCTGCGCCCATCGCAGACCCCGAATACCACACCACCTTACGCGTAAGTCCGTAACAGGAAAGCCCAGTTGTGCCTTTTCTTCGGTAACTGCGGCTAACCTATGGGCCCAGTACACGTAGGAATGGCCCACAATCCATAGTTGCTTCTGTTCCCCTGAAAGTAGAAAGCAACACCATTAAACCACTGCATTTGGCCGTACATAGGAACGAAAACGATCTGAGTCCCACCTCCCGATGCGCTTTACTGCCGCGTCGGGCAACCCCAACCTAGCCGCTTCAGTGGCAGCTCCAATCCGAAAGGAATGTGTCCCAAAGTCGGACTGCTTGAAACCGAGCCGATGCAGTGCGCTTTTTAAAACTCTTTTAAACTGATACACAGACAGTGCCGTTCCATCGGCGTGGACCAGCAGCGAACACCGTCCCACCGGTCGCTGCTTAAGGTACTCCACTACACATGCATATGGGCAACACTCTGTGCCAACCTGATGCAGAACCACTTCTCTTCCTTTACCCACTTGGTCAGTCTTTGACCTCCGCAACCACAATACCACCGTACCTTCCCTGAGGCAGGTATCCACCAATTGCAGACCCCCCGAACCGTGTCTACTGTTCGCGACTAACTCCCCTATCCTAAACGCTCCGAAGAACGCCAGGGAAAAAGCCGTTCGGAAAAGTAGAGATTCAAAGGGATCCCTGCAAACCACCACCAATTCCTGAGCCAATCTCAGCAACAGCGCAAATGTTATTGGCCGCCTACTATCTGGCCTTTGCGCACCGCTGAACATTCCGCGCACCACTTTGCGCACTAGAAACTCCTTAGTAAGGTCCCTCTGCCCAGCAAGCTTAAACATAAAAGCAAGCGCCGTGACCTGTCTCCCTACTACGGGTTTTGATTCGCCTTGCTCGGCGCACCGCAGCAGGTACCAAAGCAAGATCCCTACGCTCTTGTCCTCCGTCGTGGCACCACCTGCCAGTGCCACTAGGCTATCCCATTTAGCCCACACGCGTCTATAAGCGTTCCACGTCGCTGGGGCAACAGACTGTCTCACGAGTCTCGTTACCTGACAGCTCCAATCTCCCAGAGCTCCTCGGGGATGAGCTCCCCCAGGGCGTTCGCACGAGGAGCCAGCGCCCTGAAACGATCCTCCTGAAACCGAGAGAGGGCGTAAGCAATTCCGTTATTCACCTTTGTCACGTGTCTTGCTTGAAACCATATGTTCAAGCGAAGGCAACATAGCACAAGATGCCTAAGCAATCTAATCACTGGTACGGATGCCGCCGTGATGTTGTTCACGGCTTCAACCAACCCCTTATTACCCGAATGGAAAATGACTCGCCTGTCCCTGAAACAAGGACCCCATAAGTGCACTGCTACCACCATAGGAAACAGCTCCAGGAATGTAGGGTTCAGCAGTAAACCCGCCTCTTCCCATTCCTCCGGCCATGCCGCAGCGAACCATCTCCCTTGGAGATACGCCCCACAACCGATCGGTCCAGAACCATCGGTGTGCAGGTCTAGCTCTGCGCTGGTGGTGCCCTCCTTTTGAAGGACCACCCGCCCGTTAAAGTCTGCAAGGAACCTTGCCCATACCTCTGCATCATCACGCATGGCCTTAGAGACTGTTAGGAAATGATGCGGCTTCGCAATCCCTACCGTAGCCAGAGACATTCGTCTACAGAATATCCGCCCCATGGGGATAATTCTGCACGCGAAATTCAACTTCCCCAATATTGATTGCAGCCGCCGGAGGGTCACCCTCCGTGCGCCCCGCAGCGCCGTAATCTCGGCTTGCATGTCCTCCACCTTCTCTAAGGGAAGACTGCACTCCATTTTGCAGGAGTCAATCCGAATCCCCAGAAAAGTCAATTGTTCCGTAGGGCCCTCCGTCTTATCATGGGCCAATGGTACCCCGAATTCTGTACAGATTTCGGTGAACACCTCCAGCATAAAACGGCAAGCGTCGTTTCTCGCTGGGCCAACAAAAAGGAAGTCATCCAGGTAATGGGTAACACTCTTGTACCCCGCCTCGATGCTCACCACCCACTGTAAAAATTTGCTGAAAGCCTCGAAGTAAGCACAGGATATCGAGCATCCCATGGGTAAACATAAGTCAACGAAGTAACTTCCGTCTACGAAGCACCCCAGCAACCGATGGCTTGTCGGGTGCACGGGGAGCAATCTAAATGCTGCCTCGATGTCCACTTTTGCCATAAGGGCCCCCTGACCCTTCCTCCTCACCAAATCGACCGCCCGGTCAAATGACTCGTAAGACACAGTAGCCTGGTCTCTTGATATGCCATCGTTTACCGAACGGCCTCTGGGGTATGAGAGATGCTGGATCAGTCTAAATTTACCCTTCTCCTTCTTGGGGACCACCCCAAGAGGAGACACAACTAAACCCTGGATGGGCGGGGCCGCAAATGGCCCGGCCATCCTCCCCAATTTTACTTCATTAAGCACCTTAGCTTTGGCTACCCCTGGGAAATCCCTAGCCGACTTCAGGTTTGGGACAAGAAAACCTTGAATGTCGACCCCACATGGAATCCGGAATCCTTCTCGGAACCCGTCCTCCAATAGGCGCGCCGCTTCGGCGGTGCCTGCCAATTTACCGTAGCGCTTTAGCCACGGCAGCATGGCGGGGAGGCGTATGGGCGTCTTGCCCCTTTGCAGGAGGCTCGCCCCTGCCTCCCTCTTTGGGTCTACTGCATCTAGACAGGGGGTGTTCACCTCCGCAGTTTGAGCATGCATGCTTAAACCTGCAGTTAGGCGCCCATCTGCAGACCCCCTCGTTGTACGAAAAACAGGTCTTAAGACCTGCTCCTGAGGCGTGGGTGGGGCCCTTACCTCCACCGGCCCCGCTCCGAAAGGGCGTCGTGACTCTCATGGGTGTCATGATGTTTAGCCAATACGCCACCGCTTTGTCGCTCCACGCCATACTTGGCCTTGAGGCCAAGTATTGCCGGAATTCCTCATCGTACCGCCACCAGGCTGTACCCCCATAAACCTTGTGAGCATTCCGAATTTCGTCTATGTAGACGAACAATCCCGAACTCTGTTCAGGGTGCCGCTCACACAGTACGCAAGCCCAAATAGAAAATGCTTGCAGCCAGGTATCAAAGGTCCTGGGTAGCCTAGCAAAGGATTTCCCCTCCCTGGGGCCCCTCTCGGCCAGGTCTGTTTGCCTAGACATAGGGAGAAGGGAAAACAACTCTATAAACTCCCTCCTCCAGATCTTTTCCTTTACTTCCTGTGGAAGGTGTGCACCCAAATTATCCAACGAGCAGAGGACTATGGGCCTCATGGCTGCGTCGGTAACCCCCACAGTGTTATTCCCAACTGCTGCTATTGCGCTGCCTACCGGCTCGGGCGCGCGCAAGCTAGCTAGCGCCTCGCTCGCGCTCGCTGGCGCCACTACCGCTGCTGGCTGGGACCATGCACCCTTTGCTAGCCCCCCTATCCATGCTCCCATTTCGCGCTCGCTAACTGCAATGTTATGCGCAGCTAATAGAGTCCTTAATGACCCAATAAAATCACCCTTGTCTGCTGCGCAGCTCAATTCTGAGCGCTCACCTGCTTCTGGAAGCTTAGGAGTAGATACGGCCAACGGAGTATCCCCGCGTCTCTCCTGACGCTCCGGGGACTCTGACCGTCTGGCCCTCCGCGGGCTTCTCCTCTCAGATCCCGTGCAAGCACAGCTGCACCGACAAGATCTTCTGCTTCTAGACCGGGATCTCCTTCTAGATCTGTGGGTACAAGAAGAACAGTCACTAGCTCTCCGCGACCTGCATGCCCGCGCCCATACCGCCCTTTCCTCGTCTGAGGAAGGGTCCTGGTCAGCTAAGCTTGCGCGGCTGGAGTAGGCTAGCACTGCCTCCGCCGCCCCCTGTAGGGGGCCCCCTGAGACTTCCTCGGGCGTTGGAATATCCAGCTGTTGGTCAGTCTTAGACCCTCTGCGCTGTGGCCTAACCGTATCGCCCTCAGTCTCTACTCTGCTACGCCTTAGCGGTGTGTGCGTAAATAGCAGCGGACTGTACCTGCTCGTAGCCTTCTTAGCTCGAGTGGGGCGTCCTAGCCTCGCCACTGCCGCTGTCACAGGCATGTCATCAATCATGACCATGCTGTCTTGGCTGTTCATCTCTCTGATGACCCCATCTCTTCTCTCTCTCGTCGTCGCCATGCTCCTCTCGCTGCCAGTTGGGCGTCCCTGTAAAGTACCAGAAGCACTGTTAATTAGGGAAACCCCAGGGACCGTCTGCTTGGCACCGTGAGGGCCTGTAGGAGCCTTTTTTGGACTCCCGGCTTTTCTCTTACCCCCTGCACCCCCCTTGCGGGGTGTTAGAGGGGTGTTTCGCGACCTTTGTCGCGGCCTAGGACCTTTAGGCAAGTTGGCAGGTGGTGGCCGGATTGCTAGGCCCTCACCCCCACCGCCCGTGGTCCTGGCGCTCGCTTGCCTGGGGGGTATGGGGTCCCGGCCGCCCTGACCTGTAACCCCCCCATCTCTGGTGTCTCTGCTACCTGATGGACGTGGGTCTGGCAGCCCTACAGTGGTGGGATGGGAAAAAATTTCCCTGGAGGCATCAGGATTGGCTAGGACACCAGCCACCGCAGGCTGTTCCTGTACAATGTGCTGAGCTCCAAGCGCAGAAGGCATGGGAGGTCCCAGCCTGTCCTGCACCCACCTGACCCCTTGGCTTAAGGCACGGGTCCTAACCTCAGCCAGTAAGGCCTCTAAGCCTTCTGGATCCATAGAAATAGCTAACAGGGGAACAAACAGGGGGCACAACAAGCAGCAAGACAGGCACACACAGACACAGGAACACACACAGGCACAGCACACCACAGGGAGACAGGGACACACACAGACACAAAAAACGGAGGAGGAAAAGAACACAAAAACAGACAGGGATAGCCTCAACAGTGATATCCCCTTATATGCTGGTAAGCTGGGGTGAAATCTCAGTAATTAAACCTTCCTACTGTATTTTTAATGCTGCAGGACCTCAGACCTCCGTCCATCCAGTCGGGAGACCGCGCTGCTGTGTTCAATGGCGCGAAACGGGCTTCCGACACGCCCCCCGACGCTCCTGATTGGCTAATAGCCTCACAGGCTCCGCTGGGTCACGTGACGCTACAGGCTGACCCAGGGAGCCTGTGCAGCCTCCGCGTCGTTCAGTATATATGCATAAACACACACTAATGATATGAGATATAGAAAATTAAAAAGAGGTAAGTGGGGCATGGGTACCCATAAATCTGAATGGCCTAGGGCAGCATAAAACCTATACACCCATGACAGGTAGACTACCAACTCATACATATCCATTCCATGATATCTTCAAAATCTTTGTGACAAGCATATGATATAAAATGGCCATGTTAAAATGCCTGTTGGATTAAAAAGTGTAATATATTGTGTAAACATTTGTATGTCTCTGCCCAGTTTCCCAGAGTGCAGTGCACTGTATTTTTTGAGATACTGAGCTGGAAACAAGTTTGCTTGTAGAAATTTACGTTTACACACAAATTTACTGCTCTACTTTTATTTTAAAACTTGTTTTTCTTCAGTTACAGGGCTTAGTCCTATTTATTAACATGCTATCTCAAGTAGATTATTTTAAACCATGATATTTTGGTGAAGAATAGAACTGGAATTATTGTACTGTTTCTAAACAGAATTTATTGTAATATATTGTATTATTTTGTATATTGTATTGTTTGCTGGATGTTGTTGAGCTTTGGGAATCAGGAAATTAAAAATTGAGGTCCTAAAAGTGTCCCCCCAGAATACTTTGCTTGATTGATCTGTTTTTCTTTTAGAAACTATTTCAGCTCCTAAAGGTCACATTTCTCTCTGGGTCAAACTTAGCAATATTTAATCCTTTATAAAGAAATTGAGCAGCTACATTAGTGTTACACAAGAATGCCAAGAATTGAGAGTCTTTATTGGATTGTCAGATATTTCAGGCTCTGCTAGATATTTTACATTGATATCTTTCCATACACAGCAATATCACTTTTTTTTTTACAGATTAAGCCTATGGTGGTATGTTGCTGACATATTTGTGCATGGTTAAAATGACAGGTGACCATATAGGTGGCTGTAAAGGTCAGGTTATATGTTCGGAAAGACTCAGACTGACCAGTTCATCCATCAAGATTAGTGCATTTGCAAAGTGACACACACTTAGAACAGACAATCGAGTTGTGGAGGTTAATGGGCCACTCTAGTCCAAAAATTTGTGCATGCATTTTTTGTAAACATTACAAAACAAATATGATAAATCGATCTTGTGGATGTTTGAACTGCAATATATTGTCCATATCTTAGTAGACTCTGACTTAGTCATGGACACATGCCTTAGTGGGGACTGACAAACTAAAAAATCCTGTGGGGGATATTTGTGCATCCCACCCTTGTTCTTATAGTACTTAAGATATTTACCTTTTACCTGAATTGTTTGCCTATTTGATGTGTGTGGTTTGCTCTCACCTGTAGACTCATCTACAGCTCCCTTGGTGCTCTATCATTCTGCAATATAGCACTTGCTTGTCCCTGCAGCTGCTCCAGACCAGAACCAGCCAACTTACAAATATTGTATTAGAAACAAGGGAGAAATACATTTCTTGATAAAGGGAGAGTGGAGAGGGGCATCTGGAGGCAGATGAAGGAAGCTGGGGTAAGGGATGAGAGTGTGGGGAAATTATATGAATATCCTTCAATTTTTAGCGTATATATATATATATATATATATATATATATCTATACAATTAGCACTCTTTCTAATTTGTGTGATATGTGGTTGGGATATAAGCATTAAACCAGTATTTTCCATTTTTATAGGATATAAGTTATGAAATAGTTAAGTCTACATGACCCACGACTTATACATTTCAGTTACAGACAGTACATTGGTTTTTATACATAATAAATATATATTTTCGGTCACCCCCAATAAGTGTTATTTACTGCGTTATATTCTTATTGGATATTATATAGAAATAAACTTTCATTAGTTGCTAGTGGGTTATACCATGTTGCTAAATGGATTTATCATTGTCTTATGTAAACAAGTATAAAAGTGTGTCTGGATATATTTCAGTCAGTAGCAGTTCAGTGAGTGTGTCAGTGGCAGCCATGTTGGTTTTGCTGCTGATCTACATTATTTTTCTAAATAAACTCTAATAATGAGAAAATTACCAGAGGACTCTGTTTTTTTTTTGTGTGTCATGCCTAAGTTTCAGAGTGGGAAGTGGTATGTGAGTATGATTTTCCACAACATGAGTTTAAGTGAGGCAATGGAGGTAGGGAGAGGCAGATGGGTGAAAGGGGACGCACATAAAGACAGATAGAGAAAGCTGAGGGTAGGAGGAGGCAGTAGGAGCAGAAAGAGGAAGTTGTGGGATAGAGGGATCTAGTGTGGGGTAGCGGGGTGCATTAGAGTAGAGGGAGATTGTGGGAGGAAGTAGGATGCATCGGGGAAAGAGGGAGATAGGTGATGTTAACGGGGTAAAGGGAGGATCAAGGGCAGATGGAGGCAGGATGAATAGGGAGAAGCAATGGGTAGTAGTGGGTAGTAGTGAGAGGCAGTGGGAGTTGGGAGGTCAGGGAGAGTAGTGAAAGACGGCAAGGGGTAGTGAGAGGCAGCAGAGATTAGTGGAAGGTTGTTGGCCATAATGAAAAGCAGAGTAGAGTGAGGCTGTGGGGCATATTGAGGCAGTGAAGGTTAAGTACAGGTAGTTGAGGATAGTGAGAGGTAGTTGATGATAGGGAGAGGCAGTGGGGGCAGAAAGGGTCAACTGTAGGTAGTGAGAGGCAGTGGGGGGTATTGAGAGGCAGGGAGAAGTGGTGGGAAAAGAGGGAGTTAGCAGGAAAGACAGAAAGGGATTGCCTGCACTGGTCCTCCCCCTTCCATTAAAAAAAATGCACCTCCTACACCGGCGGTAACTCCTGTAACATGATCTCTTTGAATCCTTGATTACATTACCTCAACTCATTGTTATGAAAAAGGCAGACCAAATAAATTGTTTTAATCTGCCAGTCTGCTATTTTAGTATTAATGTTCTTCAGTCATAAATCATTTTCTATGGTGAAAAAGCATAATATATAACACATCTTCTTTTATATACATAATAGACAGTTTTGGTCTTAGTGCCTAATAACCAAGAATTGCTGCTATGAGAAGTGATAAACTGCAGTATATATAAAATATAATTGTAGATATATGCCGTGAGGTATGCAAAAAAGTTATGAATATGTTTACTATTGTATAATATTTGTTATACTCTGTGTGCTTCCTATTTTTAATATAAATATGTAATATATGCATATTTCAGTGTCTTAGATTAAGAATAATGTGGTATCTAACACATTTAATACATAATAAAAGGTTTGTTAACTTTTTTCTGATCTAGCAAAAATAACAGATTTCAAAATCTGTTATACATTATGTGAACAGTCACTTTGCAAGTCTTATGGTCATGATGTGGGACAGCTACGGGCAGAGAGAAGACACATGTTTTAGTGAATACTGTGATGGTTTTCAAACACCTGTATTTGCAAAGGGTTGTGATAACTCTGAATGGGTTGTGGTTACTAGAAGACAGACTTAAGTAAATGCTATGAATGACTGTGATACCTATTTACAATACTCCAGAGTCCATCAGAACCAGTACAAAGGTGTAGTGAATTTCTCCAATAGATTTACAAATAAATATTCACATATGGAACCACTAATAGAGTGAAGCAACTTAAAGGACCAATGATGTTAAAATGAAAGTTCATGCATACCTATACTTGATTTAAAATTGTAATTAATAATTATATGATTTTATAATGCTGGTAGTTATACTTTAAAGTTCTTACGTTTTCTGCAGTGCTACTTAGCTCCACCTCCTTTTACAAAAAGTAAGATTAGGGCAGCTGAGGCGGACTTCCTGCTGTGTACTCCTATGTCTGACTGGCGTTGATCTGAGATATATAGCAGTCAGATACAAGAAAACAAACTACAGTATAAAGTGGTAATAGGACTACATGCAAGAACAAGTCCCTGTAGGAAAGCCCTCCCCCTGCAGGCTAGCAATCCAAGATGCAAGACCCCATCACACAAGCAGTCTTCTAGATGTAAGACAGTCTCTAAAAAAATGTTTTAGGCTCATGGTTTACAAAGCTCCTAATGTTGTTAGCTTGTTAAATTCTTCACAAACATGTGACATCTTCCCCAAACTACAGTAGTACTTAAATAGGCTTTATTATGTGACCTATTCAAGGTGGCTCTGTCTGTGCAAGTATAGAGGATATACAGCATTGGAAGAATGTTTAATCTATCAGAATGTAAATTAATCACATGGGTCAAGCTAGCTCAGGATAATTATCTGGGTGTGAGCATAGCCTTCAAGTACACCGTTGGCTTATTTATATGGGGAGGGGCACCTAAATTAAAAGATTATGAAGATTACAATTATTTAAAATCATTTTGGAAGCATTAAAAGGCTAAATTTATTACCGTCCTCAATTATAGGTCAATTAATTCAATACAAATATAAAAGGACAACTGAAGCTTCATATTTACAATATGCTCTTTTTTTAAAGAACTACAATTAATAGGAAAAAACATAATATAGGAAAATATAACATTAATGATAAAAATTGTTAAAAGAAATGCTGCCATTACATTAGTTAAGCTGCATAACTGCATCTGATAAATAAATGAGATGTTGTATTATTTTTTAATAATACGTTAATGGTCCTTTAACTGTGATCCAATTCTGACTGAACTAAATCATAATGTGCCATCAGTACCCTCAATTCTGTGGTGGACTAGAAACTGAACCTGCAATGTAGGGAGGAGTGGTGATGTATATAAGTCCAGGACTAGGAGGCATATTTGAAGGGTGTCTGGTGCCCACCAGGGACTCTGGTTAGTCCTGCAAACATCTTGTGTATCCTGGCATTCTTGAGAGCTGTTGGCTATTCCAGACTGTTTCTGTTCATTTGACTACCTTTTGACACCGTCCTGCTACTTGGCAATCTGCATTGCTTTGCTGCCTAGTCATCTGGTCTAACTGCAACACCGTCCTGCTGCTCGGCTATCTGCATTTTTATGCTACCTAGTCATCTGGTCTACCTGCTACACCGTCCTGCTGCTTGGCAATCTGCACTGCTTTGCTGCCTAGTCATCTGGTCTACCTGCTACACCGTCCTGCTACTTGGCAATCTGCACTGCTTTGCTGCCTAGTCATCTGGTCTACCTGCTACACCGTCCTGCTGCTTGGCTATCTGCACCGCTTTGCTGACTAGTCATCTGGTCTACCTGCTACACCGTCCTGCTGCTTGGCTATCTGCACTGCTTTGCTGCCTAGTCATCTGGTCTACCTGCTACACCGTCCTGCTGCTTGGCTATCTGCACTGCTTTGCTGCCTAGTCATCTGGTCTACCTGCTACACCGTCCTGCTGCTTGGCAATCTGCACTGCTTTGCTGCCTAGTCATCTGGTCTACCTGCTACACCGTCCTGCTGCTTGGCTATCTGCACTGCTTTGCTGCCTAGTCATCTGGTCTACCTGCTACACCGTCCTGCTGCTTGGCAATCTGCACTGCTTTGCTGCCTAGTCATCTGGTCTACCTGCTACACCGTCCTGCTGCTTGGCTATCTGCATTGCTTTGCTGCCTAGTCATCTGGTCTAACTGCAACACCGTCCTGCTGCTCGGCTATCTGCACTGCTTTGCTGCCTAGTCATCTGGTCTACCTGCTACACCGTCCTGCTGCTTGGCTATCTGCACTGCTTTGCTGCCTAGTCATCTGGTCTACCTGCTACACCGTCCTGCTGCTTGGCTATCTGCATTTTTATGCTGCCTGGTCATTTGGTTATCTGCGACTCCTGTCCTGCTGCCTGTCTACCTGCATTGTTGTGCCGTCCATACAAGCTGTCTACCTATGCTTGCTTTCTCCTGTTTCTCCAAACAATGCTGTCCATACTGTGATTAGCTCTTGTTGCTGGTGTTACAGTCTTTTGCTATGCGACACCTGTAAAAGTAGTGACCCCAGTTCTCTAGTGGCTAGTACTGAACTTACCCCAGGGTTTTGATCTCCCAAGCCTTTGTATGAATTTTGTCCACTGCAAGATCTGTAGTAGTAAGTGAGCCAAGTCCTAGAGTGGCATCTTGGTCTTCCTTTGGCTTGCCAATCCTTTCTCTGCACCTGTATCATGTGGCCTGAGGATCCAATGCTTTAGCGCCTGTTGGGACTTTAGCCTCAAGTATCATATCTTACTTGCAGGTTTTTACCTAATTGTGCCAAAGGGGCAATCGATAATCAGCTAGAAGTGAGCATTTTTGTCTATGCATAAGAGAATAGCAATATGGCATTAAAAGAGAAGCCATAGAAGTCAAGGAGAACAGGGAACAAGGAGAAGAAAATAGTCATAAAAGCATTGCTGTGCAACTGAAATATAAACACTTTGTAGCACCAACAGCAAACAAAATATTTCCACAATGGAATTAAAGGGTAACTTTATAACTTCACATCAATTTCACATTATTCCCTCTTAAACGGTCCTGTAGTGGTCATGCAAAATAATTACATTTGTTTATGAAGCAACTAATTAGCAACAAAATCATCAAAATTAAGAAAAAGTCATTGTAGATTTTCAAAGATCAAGTTTCACCTAAAATGTGTTCTTTTACATTAAAGAGCACTCTTAGAGAAGATTAACCCTGTATATAAAAGTTATTTGTGCTCGGGTCCTTCTCTCACTCCGCGTCTTTCGTAGGTGGGGCCCTCAGCTGCTTCATACACGTCAGTCCCTCTCTTGCCCCTCTTATTCCTTAGGCAGGGCTTTCTGCAGCTTTATAAGTGCTTCCTGTTTGCACCTCAACTCATTTGGCTCTGTGTCATGCAGGGTACTGCTGCTCCTGTCTGCGGCTCCTTCATTTGATTTTTGGCCTTTTTCTAATCTTCCATTTGAGCTGTTTGCACCTCTACTCATTCTGCGGCCTGCAGTATGCTTCTAGGTTCTATCGTCTAACTATGCCTGTCCATATTTATTCACCTCTCTCTGCCATCCTCAGCTCTCTCATTTCAGCACTTGTGCATATTTCCTCCAGGTAAGTTATCCTGACTTTCTTACTCTTTCCTGCTATAGATCTGGGCCTGAACCTACTTGTCTATGCCCTTGTCTACGCCCAAGGTACCACTTTAGCTTCCCTACCCCCCAATTACGTGGTTTCCGGCACAAATCTACTAAACTTCTACCCTCCTTACACTCTCTTATATGCCTTCTCCGGGCACCACTTCTGCCACCTCTATAAATACTATGCAGAGCCTTGTGCCGTGCAGATTCTGGCTGCTTTTCTTGACCAAAAGGGCACTCTCATTGTTGGAGAGTGATGGTTCCTCTCGAGGTAAGTTATACAGTATCTACTTCCTTAATCTTTCCTACTATAGATCTGGGACCAAATCTACTTGTCTATGCCACTTGCCTACGTCCAAGATGGCACTTCGGCCTACCTACGTCTTATTCATGTGGTTTCTGGCTCAGATCTACTAAACGTCTACTCTCCTTACGCTCTGGGGACCACTTCCGTCACCTCCGTAAATCCTATACTTGCCTTCGCTAGGCACCACCTCTCTCACGCTTTCATAGTCTTATTTGCTAGGCTCAATCACACTCGCAAGCCCCACATCAGCCTTCGCTAGGCACCACCGCCATCACTCCTTCTCCTAAGTCCTACACTAGCCCTCTCGTTTATTGTCGCTAATGCCTTTTCATGTATCGCCTAATACACTTCCCCTCCAGTAGCCTCCTCCGCAGTCGCTGCTGAAAGGGTTACCAGCAGTTATTTACTCCCCTCCGGGACCCACTTTCAGGTCACTAGTGACTTCATCTGCTATCGCTGTTGTTCCCGGGTGTAGCAGCAGTCCTTGCTTCCCACAAGGACTGATCTGGCCCTCTGAGCAGGCGGGATGTCCGGTAGCACCCCCTGCACTTCTCAACACTACCCCTCGCCACGTTATTCAACTTGTCCGACACAGCATTCCATAGCTGGAGGGCCATGGTTCTTATCGCTACCCTGATCGTTCGACCATTGGGAGAGGGCCCCTCCCACAAATACCAGATAACATTCTTTACCTGGCCACATAACTTTCTAGTTACGCCTCCATCTTTGTGTAGAGTTGAAGCTGCCATATTAACTCAGTCTATGTTACTGACATTGATTGGGTCAAAAGTCCAAGAGCCAATCAAACTGTGGCTGAGTTTTAAACTATGAACAAAATACGAAAAAGTGCTACAGTATAATTTATATTTTAAACTGCAATGGTTACAATAATGAGCTGTATTCTCTAGCTATAGTTGTCCTTAAAACAATTTATTTTTAATCCTGCTGATCTTAAGTATAACTAGCCATTTGCCTGTCAAAAATGACGGCATAATATTTGCAAGCCTCACAATGCTGTTGTTTGCCACACAATGTGAGGTTCGCAATGTGGGGCTCTGACGCACATTGCAAGCCTCGCCATGCGCGGCAAAGCCAAGCAATTCAAGCCTTGCTATGGGCTGCTTCTCTCTCTCTTTGCCTCCTACTGTGTCCTCTCCCTCCCTCTTCTCTCCTTCTCTCTCCTCTCTGCGAGCCTCTCAATGATCGCCTTCGGCACTCATTGCAGGCCTCGCAATGAGCGCCTTTGGCACCTATTGCGGGCCTCCCATCCCAAATGATGCAATATTTGATTTTTCTCTCCCCCGTGTCTCTTGCCCTACTCCCTCCCCTGTGTCTCTCCCTCCCCTGTGTCTCTTCCACCTCTCCCTTTCCTGTGTTTCTTCCCTCCCTCCTTTGTGTCTCCTTTACTCCCTCATGTCTCCCTGTGTCTCTTCCCTCCCTCTCCCTCCACTGTGTCTCTTTACCCCCTCTCCCTCCCCTGTGTCTCTTCCCTCTCCCTCCCCTGTGTCTCTTCCTCCCTCTCCCTCCCATGTCTCTTGCTCCCCCTCCCACCGCTGTCTCATTCCACCCTCTCCCTTTCCTCCCTCCCCTGTGTCTCTTTCCCTCCCTCGTGTCTCCATGTTTCTCTTCCCCCCCTCTCCCTCCCCATGTGTATCTTCCCCCTCCTTCCCCTGTGTCTCTTTGCCCCCTTCTCCCTCCCCTGTGTCTCTTTACCCCCTTCTCCCTCCCCTGTGTCTCTTTGCCCCCTTCTCCCTCCCCTGTGTCTCTTTGCCCCCCACTCCCCCCCCTGTGTCTCTTTCCCCCATCTCCTTCCCTTGTGTCTCTTTGCCCCCTCTCCCCCTCTCCCTCCCCTGTGTCTCTTTCCCCCCTCTACCTCCCCTGTGTCTTGTTACCCCCCCCCTCCCTCCCCTGTGCCTCTTCACCCTCTTCCTCCCCTGTGTCTCTTTCCCCCCTCTCCCTCCCCTGTATCTCTTCCTCCCCTCTCCAGCCCATCTCCCTTCTGTGCCCATTGCGAGCCTCGCAATGAGTGCCTTTCGGTGCCCATAACAGGCCACTCCCCCCCACTCTCCCTTTGGTGCCCATTGCGGTCCTACAGTCTCAAATGATGGGATAATATTAGATTTTTCTTTCCCCCCATGTCTCTCTCCCCCCCTCTACCTCCCCTGTGTCTCTTTCCCCCCTCTCCGTCCTGCGCCCATTGCAGTGAGCACCTTTGGCACCCATTATAGGCCTCACCACCCCCTCTCCCTTCTGCACCCACTGTAGGCCTCTCAATGAGCGCCTCTGGCACCAATTGCGGGCCTCCCATCACAAATGACGGGATAGTATTTGATTTTTCTCCCCCTCCCCCATATCTCTTTCCCCACTCCCTCCCCTATGTTTCTTCCCTCCCTCTCTCTCCCCTGTGTCTTTACCCCCTCTCCTTCCCCAGGGTCTCTTCCTCTCCTTCGCCTGTGTCTCTTTGCCCCCTCTCTCTCCCCTGTGTTCTTTCCCCCATCTCCCTCCCATGTGTCTCTTTCCCCATTCTCTCTCCCCTGTGTCTCGTTAACCCCCCTTTACCACCCCTGTGTCTCTTCCCCCCTCTCACTCCCCTATGTCTCTTCCCCTCTCTCCCTCCCCTGTGTCTCTTTCCCCCTCTCCCTCCCCTGTCTCTTTGCCCCCGCCCCGTCTCCCTTCTGAGACCATTGCTGGCCTCGCAAGGAGCACCTTCAGCACCCCTTACGGGCCTTTCCCCCCTCTCCCTTCTGCGTTTGCAGGCCTCATAATGAGCGCCTTCAGCGCCCATTGCAAGTATCACAATGAGCGGCTTCGGCGCCCATTGCGGACTGCAGAATGAGCGCCCTCGCATGCGCAAACCTGCAACTTTGCGAGCGTTACACACAAACTCACAGTCAGACAACTATAGAGTGCCTTGCAAAAGTATTCACCCCCTTAACTTTTTACCTATTTTGTTACATTACAGCCGTAAGTTCAATGTTTTGTTAATCTGAATTTTATGTGATGGATCAGAACACAATATTCCAAGTTGGTGAAGTGAAATGAGAAAAATATATACATAAAACTATTTTTTAGAAATAGAAAACAGAAAATTGGCATGTGCGTATGTATTCACCCCCTTTGTTATGAAGCCCATAAAAAGCTCTGGTGCAAAAAATGACCTTCAGAAGTCACATAATTAGGGAAATGATGTCCACCTGTGTGCAATCTAAGTGTCACATGATCTGTCATTATACACACCTTTTTTGAAAGGCCCCAGAGGCTGCAACACCTAAGCAAGAGGCACCACTAACCAAACACTGTCATGAAGATCAATGAACTCTCCAAACAAGTAAGGGACAATGTTGTTGAGAAGTACAAGTCAGGGTTAGGTTATAAGAAATATCCAAATCTTTGATGATCTCCATGAGCACCATCAAATATATCATAACCAAATGGAAAGAACATGGCACAACAGAAAACCTGCCAAGAGACGGCTGCCGCCCAAAACTCACGGACTGGGCAAGGAGGGTATTAATCAGAGAGGCAGTACAGAGACCTAAGGTAACCCTGGAGGAGCTGCAGCGTTCCACAGCAGAGACTGGAGTATCTGTACATAGGACGACAATAAGCCGTACGCTATATAGAGTTTGGCTTTATGGCAGAGTGGCCAGAAGAAAGCCATTACGTTCAGCACAAAACTAAATGGCACGTTTTGAGTTTGCGAAAAGGCATGTAGGAGACTCCCAAAATGTATGGAGGAAGGTGCTTGATAAGGATAAAATTGAACTTTTCGGCCATCAAAGAAAACACTATGTCTGGCGCAAACCCAAAACATCACATCACCCAAAGAACACCATCCCCACAGTAAAAAATGGTGATGGTAGCATCATGCTGTGGGGATGTTTTTCAGCAGCCGGGACTGGGAAACTGGTCAGAGTTAAGGGAAAGATGGATGGTGCTAAATACAGGTATATTCTTGAGCAAAACCTGTACCACTCTGTGCGTGATTTGAGGCTAGGATGGAGGTTCACCTTCCAGCAGGACAATGACCCCAAACACACTGCTAAAGCAACACTTGAGTGGTTTAAGGGGAAACATGTAAATGTGTTGGAATGGCCAGACCTCAATCCAATAGAAAATCTGTGGTCAGACTTAAAGATTGCTGTTCACAAGGGCAAACCATCCAACTTGAAGGAGATGGAGCAGTTTTGCAAGGAGGAATGGGCAAAAATCCCAGTGGTAAGATGTGGCAAGCTCATAGAGACTTATCCAAAGCGACTTGGAGCTGTGATTGCCGCAAAAGGTGGCTCTACAAAGTATTGACTTTAGGGGGGTGAATAGTTATGCACATTGACTTTTTCTGTTATTTTGTCCTATTTGTTGTTTGCTTCACATGTAAAAAAAAAACCTCTTCAAAGTTGTGGGCATGTTCTGTAAATTAAATGATGCAAATCCTCAAACAATCCATGTTAATTCCAGGTGGTGAGGCAACAAAACACAAAAAATGCCAAGGGGGGTGATTATTTTGCAAGGCACTGTACATCAGCATGTCAACTTACCAGCTTCGTCTATGACTTCAAAGTTACTTTATCATCTCTTCAGAAGTGCATACTGTGAAAGTTTAACCATTTTCTTATAGATGACAGAAAACAGAGTAAGGCAGAGAAATGGAATCTGTTATAGTAATTCCTGTCTGCTCACACCTCGCCGGTCTTGCCCCCGTTGACCCTACCACAGATGATTATAGGGTCTAGACAAGTACTGTCTTTCCTCCTACCCAGAGGCCTTATGAGCCAGACACCATATGTAGCTAGGGGCATATTCTTTACATCTCTTGGATACTCTCTGCTGTATGTTGATTCATAGAGCTTGTTTTTAAAGAATTATGAATAGTGAAAATAAGAAAGCTGAGTTATCTTCACTTTCATGTTACTCTATTTAGCAGGGCTGAGACAATTATATTTTACAAAATTCACCTGGATCAAAATATATCTGTGAAAGTCTGGCAAAGTCTGGAATTTATTACAGGTACACACACAAATGTTTTAATAAAATTGTTTTCCAAAAATCACAAGAAGGAAGATTGTACAGTGAAATGGAACTGAATGCTAAATAAGTGTATACTTAAGAGTCTGAAAGTACAAGGACAGATTGCTAATAAATATAAGAATGCAATGGTGGGCACCTCAGTCTTACGAGGACTTCAGGATCTATCTGACTGAGCTCAGGGGAAAAAGACATTAAAAGGTTGCTGTAGTCCAAAATGTTTTGTCATGCATTTAAAATAACATGTTTTATTCATTACAGAAGTTTTTTTCTCAAATGCAAAATAAATCATATTAATTGAATATCCACTATAGTTCTAACATTCCAGGTTCCTATTCTGAATTGGTCTTTACAGCGTCTGACTTTCCTTTCCCCTCCAGACACATCCACAGCTGGGTGTCCTTTCGGCTTTGGCCCAACCACTTCATTAGATCTGGTTCTACTCGTACTCGCCTTCTGCTCTTCCTCAGTAATGTGGTAGACACCTTCTGACCTGAGGGGCTCTGATTGTGCTTATTCATAAGGTTATCTTAACAAAGATACTGGAGTGGGTTGCCAGTTCCTTCTCCAGTAGAGGTCATGTAACTGATAGAGAATAATTAATTAATATAATTTATTTTCCATTTGAAAAAAAACAAACACTTTCTGTCATGTATAATTTTTTTTATTTTAAATGAATGACAAGAAGTTTTGGACTACAGTAACCTTTTAATGTATTTCTCATTTTTTTGAAAGGTTGGTATAGCTTACCTTCTTAAGATTGTTTTTTTTTTTATGTTCTATATCATAACACTTGATTTAATTTACTGGAAATAGATGATTTGTGAGCTAATAGATGTAGAGAAAATATTTTTTACAGAAGACAGAGTGTTGCCCAAAATTTGCTTTTCCTCTTTTATGTTTTTGTCTCACCAACCAACATGTCTGCACCATCCTCAAATACGGCTGGAGTTCTATTATAAAGGTACTAGTCGTTTACGCGTCATAAATGATTGTATAATATTACATGTCCCCCCTGTCACAACCCACTCTCTGGTTGGGGTCTGTTGACCGGATTTGGGTTACTCTGGACCCTGGACAGCTTTGATTACAGGAACATCATGTCTCAGCCCTTGGGTTAGACTGAGCAATATTGACAGTAAGTCTGACGAATCTTACTGCAAGCATATGTCCCCGGGTAATTAATACATCTACACGCCACGTCTTGATGAAAATTATGAACAACTTTATTTGGAAAACAACATCTTTTAAATAGGCATACAACATTACCAGGAGGGGCTACCTTTAGTCAAACCCTCATCCCCCTCTGGACCAATGGAGTAGCCCTTAGAAGCAGCTAATTCCCTCTGTCCCATGTGACAGGGTTAATCCTTGGGAACTATCAGTCCCCTCCCCAGGGGCCGCCCACTAGATGTGGCTACAAGCTCATTCTATCTCTGGTGGTGGAGAGAGTAACATCTCTGCCCTGGCCTATGGCCCTAGTACTGAGGCTGGAAGACCCTGTACTATACCATTGTCCTACGGTGCCTGGCAGTCTGGCACATCTCTTTGTTCTGCTATCTCCTTTGTTTAACCTAAGGACCATATGGCCAACTCCTGACTGAGAGTTTATACAATGGGGGAGGGTTGACTAATTAAAACATAGCTATCACTCCATAATACAATATACAATATAATACTAACATATTATACCCCATAACATATTTCCTCATTCCCACATGGTGTCAGGGTTGGGCAGGTTTTCCACGTCAATCCATTTTATGCAGTAATGATGACTTTATTGAATGGTGACAGTGGAACCCCCTACTCATTCCCCTATCCCATACCATTCACAAGCAGTGGGTCTGTGAGCCCAAACCTTTTGTTCTTCCACATGGCAACAGCATGTGGAAGATAACCCAGCCCCAAGATGGCCACTGCTGCCAGTCTCAAGATGGCCCCAGCATAGTTCACGCCAAATCCAATATGGCCCCTGGCTGATTCATGACACCCCCCCCCCCCCTGTGTCTCTTCCCCTATCTCCCTCTCCTGTTTCTCTTCTCCCCTCTTGCTCCACTGTTTCTCTTCTCCCCTCTCCCTTCCCTGTGTCTCTTAACCACCCCTCTACCCCCCTGTGTCTCTTCCCCCTCCTCTCTCCCCTGTGTCTCTTTTCTCTCTCCCCTGTGTCTCTTTTCTCCCTCCCCTGTGTCTCTTCCCCCCTCCTCTGTATCTCTTTCCCCCTCTGTCTCTTTCCCCCTCCTCCTTCCCCTTTGTCTCTTTCCCCATTTTTCTCTTTCCCCACTCCTCTGTGTCTCTTTCTCTCTTTCCCCCCTCCTCCCTCCCCTGTGTCTCTTTCCCCATCTGTCTCTTTTCCCCCTCCTCCCTCCTCTGTGTCTCTTTCCCTCTCTGTCTCCTTCCCCCTTCCTCCCTCCCCTGTGTCTCTTTCCCTATCTGTTTCTTTCCCTCTCCTCCCTCCCCTGTGTCTCTTTCCCCATCTGTCCCTTTCCCATCTCCTCCATCCCCTTTGTCTCTTTCCCCCTTTACCCCCTCCCCTGTGTCTCTCCCCCCCCCCCTCCCCTGGCTGTTCACTGGGGCTTGTACGGAAATCTGTACAAATAGTTTGTAAAGCGTTACACACGCTTTAGAAACTAACAGCCTTATTAAATTCTGATTCTGTAAATTTAATAGGGCTCTATTTAAGCACACAGCATATTTTTTTACAGAAGTGTTTAGTTAGTGAACTTCTATCCAAAAGCAAGGTCTTCACTAACTACAAAACTTCTGTAAATAAAATATGCTGTGTGCTTATATAGAGCCCTTTTAAATTTACAGAATCACAATTGAATAAGGCTGTATATTAGTGACTAGCGACTTGCCCGTCAAAAATGACGGGGCAATAAAATTTGAAGCCATGGGAATGCTGTTTGAGACATAATTGAAACCGTTTTGTACTGTGAGGACCTTCAGCACTCATACATTTTGAGTGTTAGTGCCCTGCTTATAAAGTGTAATGAATGTTTGAACTGTGCATTATAAATAGACTGCGTGCGCGAGGTAAAGCCGTTGGTTTATTGTGTGAAGTGTCATTGTATATTCGTAATGTTATTAATGTGCTACGCGTCTCGTGAGCATTTTCCGGGTTTTGTAATAGTGTATTTTCTAGGTTGTAGTGTGATGTGTAAAGTGCTACACGGTTTGGATTGTTTTGCGCGGTCCGGGCCGTGTAGCCTTGTTCCACAAAGTTCCACAGCAGAGACTGGAGTATCTGTACATAGGACGACAATAAGCTGTACGCTCCATAGAGTTGGGCTTTATGGCAGAGTGGCCAGAAGAAAGCCATTACTTTCAGCAAAAAACAAAATGGCACGTTTTGAGTTTGCAAAAAGGCAAGTGGGAGACTCCCAAAATGTATGGAGGAAGGTGCTCTTGTCTAAAGACACTAAAATTTTACTTTTCGGCCATTAAAGAAAACGCTATGTCTGGCACAAACCCAACACATCACATCACCCAAAGAACACCATCCCCAGTGAAACATGGTGGTGGCAGCATCATGCTGTGGGGATGTTTTTCAGCAGCCAGTACTTGGAAACCAGAGTTGAGGGAAAGATGGATGGTGCTAAATACAGGGATATTCTTGAGCAAAACCTGTACCACTCTGTGCGTGATTTGAGGCTAGGATGGAGGTTCACCTTCTAGCAGGACAATGACCCCAAACACACTGCTAAAGCAACACTTGAGTGGTTTAAGGGGAAACATGTAAATGTGTTGGAATGGCCTAGTCAAAGCCGAGACCTCAATCCAATAGAAAATCTGTGGTCAGACTTAAAGATTGCTGTTCACAAGCGCAAACCATCCAACTTGAAGTAGATGGAGCAGTTTTGCAAGGAGGAATGGGCACAAATCCCGGTGGTAATATGTGGCAAGCTCATAGAGACTTATCCGAAGCGACTTGGAGTTGTGATTGCCGGAAAATGTGGCTCTACAAAGTATTGACTTTAGGGGGGTGAATAGATATGCACATTGACTTTTTCTGTTATTTTGTCCTATTTGTTGTTTGCTTCACAATAATAAACAAAAAGCATCTTCAAAGTTGTGGGCATGTTCTGTAAATTAAATGATGCAAATCCCAGTTGGTGAGGCAACAAAACACGAAAAATGCCAACGAGGTGAATACTTTTGCAAGACACTGAATATGTGATACACAGTCATGGGTGTAGGAGCCAAATAAAATTGGGGGACACACACCACATATAGTATAAAAATACCACACAGCTGCTTCTCTGCACAAACACACATACTGAAAATCCTTTGGGTGATTTGTCCCCCTCGTTCCCCAGTTCCTACACCCATGTACACAGTACATTTCAAGAACGAGAGAAGGTCTGACCCAATCCTTTCTTTGTGCCAATATTGCAGAGGAGTTTCACTGGGAATGAGATTCTTACTTAGTCTATAAATGTATCCCCAGAACACCTTTCTTGGCTGATCGATTGCTCCATTGAAAGCTACTCAAGCCCACAAAGCTCACTATTCTCTGCAGGACAAATGCAGAAATATTTAATCTTCTCATGAAGAAATTGAGCAGCATTCTTAGTACCACGAAGGAATCTCAAGAATTGAGAGTCTTTATTGAATTAATTGTCAAGAATTACAGGTTAGATTTAATAGATTAAACAGCTGGTATGTCACTAGCATATCTACATGTCATTTAAATGGCATGTGAATTAAAGGTATTCAATGGTGTTACTTTTTAGAGGGCAACAATCCAACTCCAACTACTGCATATGTCAAATTCTTTTACGAACAAAAACAAAATTAAAAATAAAAGGCTGTATTTTTTTTAATTTATTTATTTTAATCATACAGTATTTATATATATATATATATATATATATATATATATATATATATATATATACTGGCGACTTGCCCGTCAAAAAATGACGGAAATGAGATGTGTATGTTTGTAAAGTTGTTTAGTTATTAATATATATATGTGACAGTTGTATTGTGATATTAAAACATGTTTAGTTTTGTAAAATGTTCTCTTAGTGAACAATAATTCTTAAAGCATTTTGTATTAAAATTTGAATGTAAGAATAGTGGAACTTGAAATTAATAATTATTGTAAAGTTTAGGCAATGGTTTCTTAACATGCAATTTAGGAAAGCAAACAGTAAAAAGCCTTGTTGAAACGTACACAATTTTAACCTGAACTTTGTAATATAAGTCAGTAAGAAACTTGAAAGTATATTTTTTGAAACTTTAACTTTATTATTTGTGTAACTTTGGAACTTGACAAAACATTTGTATAACTTTGAACATTATAAACAGTAACATAGTGAATACATTTTTTAACATAATGTTGTATTAAAAGTAATAACATTTGAATGTAAAAACAGTTTAACTTTAAACTAATCAGTATTGTAAACCTGAGGTAATGTTTTTTTAACATGCAATTTCTATCTGAAGAATTGTTAACTTCAATATTATACATTTAATCCCGAGGAAAACAAACAGTAAAAAACCCTCCTTGAAACGTACCCAATTTTAACATGAACTTTGTAATATATTTAAGTAAGACACTTGACATAATATGTTTTTAAACTTCAAGTTTCTTATATGTGTAACTTTTGAACTGTAAAAAACATTTTTACAACTTGAAACATTATAAACAGTAACATAGTGAATGAATATTTTAACATAATTTTGTATTAAAAGTATTAACATTTGAATGTAAAAACAGTTTAATTTTAAAGTAATAAATATTGTAAACTTGAGGCAATGGTTTTTTAACATGCAATTTCTATCCGAATAATTGTTAACTTCAATATACATTGAATGCAGAGGAAGGAAAACAGTAAAAACGCTCTTTAAAATGTACCCAATTAAATAAATTCCTTCCTGACCACATGAACTGTCGATAAACCTTAATACAGGGAGTAATCTTAACATAACCGACAATATTTACATTTTGTCTTAAAACGTGGTTGATCTCTTAACATAAACTTTGTAATATGTTGAAGTAAAGAACTTTAAAATATTGTTTTCCAACTTGTAACATTAGAAACAGTAACATAGTTAATTAACATTTTAACATAATTTGTATAAATAATGCAAGGCAAGTGTTTTGTGAGGCGAATCATCCATAAAGAGTCCTTCCATAAATTATGACTGAAATTGTTTATTGTTTAGTATTTTTGAATGCTTTTAAATTTGTTTTGCTTGTGTTTTATTTCTTTACTGAAAAGTTATAGTACTTCATAGTAGACAATGTTTTTAGTAAAAATACATCCATCTTCTAATAAATCACCTTGACTTTCATTCTTTTCAATGTAAACTTTAATAGCCTGTGGATTTTTGCACTGTGACAACGCAACGTACAATTGACCATGTGCAAATACTTGTTCTTCCAAGAAAATACCCACAGATTTGAACGTTTGACGTTGTGATTTATTAATGGTCATGGCAAATGCCATAATAATGGGAAATTGTCTTCTTTGAAGTATAAAAGGGAGACTACTTTCACTTGGTGCTAAATCTATTCTTGGTATGAAAACCCTCTCTCCTTTATGGGTCCCAGTTAAAATTTCAGCATCTATAAAATGGTCCTTTAATTGTTGAACAATTAATCTTGTCCCATTGCATAGGCCTTTTTGGGGGTTCATATTTCGCAGTAACATGATAATTGCACCTTTCTTTAGCTGCAAAATATGTGGTGGCATTCCAGAAGGAGTTAGTGAGTTAATTAATTCAGTAGAAAAGTTAGCCTGACTTTCATTGTCATCAGCAAGTACAGAATCAGCACTGTGATAATTTCTTTGTGGTGCATTAATTTTTTTAAAGATTTCATTATTGAGGATTAATGCATCCTTATTTTTACACGTTAGTATGACTTGGTTGGCAAGCTCGGAATATTCCTGGTTATTTATGCTACCTTCAAATATAGCCGATATAATATCTTGTTGACAAATCATATGGGGTGGGATCTCTACAGTGTCGTCAGGTAAATGTGGTATTTTTTCTGTTCTGCCTTCTCCAATTTTAATAAGCCAATCATTGAAATCAGTTTGGCCTTCTGATCTCATATTTTGTTGCAGTTGAAGATGGGTAAAATGTTTCCATACTGTGCTTGACTTTATACAGGTTTCGATAATGTCAGTTCGATTTCCATGTACAACGACAGGTAATGTTTGTCTAAAATCGCCACCTAACAACATTACCTTTCCACCAAATGGAAAAGTATTATCCATGACTTCACGAAGCAAACGGTCAATACATTGGAGGGCATAGCATGACATCATTGTGGCCTCATCTATTATAATTAATTTACATTTGTTCAATTTCTTTGCTTGTAATGATGTCATGTGAATATCTGACACAGAAGTTTCTAAAATAGGCACTGGCAGTTTAAATCCACTATGAACAGTTCTTCCACCTTCTAACAAAAGTGCAGCAATTCCAGTAGTGGCAAACGCCATTGCTATTTGACCTTGTGCTCGTACTAAACTCATTAATAAATTATACAGATAGGTTTTTCCTGATCCGCCAGGTCCATCAAGATAGAAATAACGTTTTGTCACCATGTCATCATCTATTGCATTTTTAATGGCATGAAATGCTTGCAATTGTAATGTATTTAAAGTTGCAAGTCTTTCTTCTGTTCTTTCTGCTTGTAGTTGAATGTCATAGTCTTCAAATTTTATGTCATCTATAAGACCTGGATCAGGCAAATTAAAACTTGCACAACTTAATCCATGAGTTAAAAATACTCCATTAACGCTTTTAAGTGTGCAATGGGTTCATTGTATCGTCGCATAAAGTCTTCAGCCATATTACTTTTAAAAGTCTCCCACAAAGATAATGCATTTGGAGCATTTGAGAAGATACAAATAAAAGCAAATTGTTCTCTCATCTGTCGTGGCATTTGACATTGTGCTGCTTCTTCTAAACATCTTTCCCATTCTGTATCATCAGATAGTAAGTTTCTATGTCTTGCAGCTAAATGGAAGGATTCATATACAATGTCATTAACAGTTCTTAAGTGTTCAAAACTTTGTGCTCCAGGAAAATTTAAAAGTAATATCAGTAAGCAAAAACGTTCAACATCTCTTGGACTGACTGTGTAAATTCTTGGAATTATTTTATTGCCTCTGCTTTTTCTTGGTCTCCATAATCCATTCACAAAAATATAGTGATATGGAATTTCAATATATAAGTATTGTGTTGCTTCTGAATCAGTGGAATTTAATTCAAACCATGCAGTTAGTGTAGTGTGACGATCTTCACTTTGGGCCAATGCATTCATTTCATTTCCAGCATGGAAATAGACTAAATGTCATTGTGTCAAATGTACTGCTAATCTATATACTGCATGTGATCTATCATGCATTTCAAATTTTAAAAGCCGCCACATAGCTTCTGGCGCACTGACATAGCGAGCATCTACATGAGATGCAAGTTCATCATGTACTAACTCACTACATTCAGGGTTGTCTGCACTTTTGACGACTACAGTAGCTGCAACGTAGCCTTTGTAAATATATTTGTAGACATATTTAATGGATTTGATGGAAGTGCAGGCTTCTACATTGATGTGGGCATTGTACTTCATGAGTAAATGTGGATTGTAGGGTACTACATATCTATTGTCCACTTTTTTTCCACAAATAATGGCACTATCTCCTTCTCTTCTTTTATAGTGGATAGCCATCACAATTTGCATAGGTTTTGTCTCTATAATCTTTTGGAAATTCTTTGGAACATTTATTATTTTCCATACATTGTGATTGTGGATTAAGGTCACCACAGGGTCCATGAATCATGCGATGAGTAACAATCTCATATAGTCTACCATATAGTTCTGGATCTGGTAGTTCAGCAACAATGACTGCATCCACTTTGTCCGAAGTATCTAATTTATCTTTCTCTTGAAATATTATGAGAAGATGTGCATGTGGAAGGCCTCTTTTTTGAAATTCAATGGTATATACATAAGCAAGTAGATTTTGTGTAATTTCTGGCCATTGTGGATTACATGTAAATGTCAGAAATAAATCGGGTTTGCCAAATTTGGTGACAATAGCCATAGCATCATTGTATCTTTCTCTCATATTTCGAGGAGATCCTTGAAAGGAAGATGGTAAAATTATGGCTTTGTCAGCTGTCATGTCTCTGCTTGTAGCCACGTCAGCAATATAGTCCATTAGTCCAGAATATTGTTCTATACGTAGTTTATCTTGTTGCTATTTTATAAAGTTTAAATTATTTGCCTCAACTTGCAAATAGGAATCAATAATCCATTGTTGTGTTAGTTTTCCACCACATAAAATTGGATTAAATCCATTTCGAATGGCAATTTGAGCTACTTTAAATTCAAGCATAGAAACATTATTTCGGATTCTGGCTTTAGCATTTGGGTAACAGGGAGGTGTTAATTTTGGTTGCCAACCTGCTTCTCCGTGTGGGAAAAAGATGGGATATGTCACTGGATCTAAATTTGGACTTAAGATACTCATATTAATGAATGGTTGCTCCTCATTTCTGGGATATATTCTAATGTCTCTTTGAAATGGTGGTTCTCCTTCATCATTTTGAAACACCATTGCAACCTCATTTGATGGTGGCAAGTTATAACAACGTTTATCAGTATGTCTGTCTCTTTTAAGCACCATATTAACCTTTGGCATTGGTAATTGATGTCTTTGTGCATGAAGTAGTTGTTCATTTTCTACTTCTGCCAATTTTTTATAAGCTTTAGTGTAGGGATTATTGTCCATAATGTTATTTAGCTCTATAAAAACACTGTGTAAGCATTTTTTATTCTCTTCCATCTGCATACATTGGTCAACAGCTTCCATTGTATCTAGGACATATAGTTGAGCGAATTTTCTTTGCTCTCCTTCCTCTGGATGTAAATGGGAAGTGCGATGATAAATTTGGCCTTGGACTTTAAAACAGTAAGGACCATGTCCTGGTACATTAGCAGCTAATGTTGCCCCCATAGATGCAAAGGATATGGCACTATTGTAGGATCTTATATTTGTCTTAAAAATGTTGTAGTTTGGAAAAGTAGGTTCAGTCATAATATTTTGTAAATAGATAGGAAATTCTTTCCTTTCTGGAAGTTTGAACTTGCCTTTTTGACAGCAACTAATAAAGTGGCCATCTCTGGGAATAATAAGCCTCACAAAACTGACATTGAGTAGTCATGTCCCCACAACTATGAACCTCTACTGCTAAAGACTTGAGTAAAGGACAATTTGCAAAGCATATAGGAGTTTGACTTTCATATTCATATTCATATTTCATATCAGGTGGAATGTCATGGAATGTTTGAACAACAGGTTCTAAATGCTTAGCTTTTTTCGTGGCTTTTCTTGGTATATGTTGTCCTGGTTTTGGTGAAATGCCCGGAAAGGTTTCAGGAACAGGTTGTAAATGCTTTGTTGTAATTTACACAATGTAAAGTAGTAAATTAGGAAAGAATTGTCTTCTCAAGTAACCGCAGCAGTTAACTATCCAGTCACTCCGTTCATCACCTAAGCAGAAATGTAGAATTTTGTGGAAAGTAGGCAGTATTTATAAACTTGTAGAAATTTCTGGAAACTCAGACCTTTAGACCGCAAGACGCATGCGCTATTTGCATTCCAGCTTACAATTTGCGTTCCATCCGCCATTTTGTGCGTAGTAGTGGTCAAAATGGTGTTTAATATCAGTGTGGTACTTTCTGCATAGTATGTATTTCATTCTTGCGAGTCAGTGTAGTATAGTTACGTCTTTAGCCTCGTTTTCGTTTTGTTCGGCGGCCATTCTTTCTCTCACTTAGGAGATTTTCGCGACTTTAAACTCTTTTTTTTGGACTTAAATGGACGTGTAAGTTACTTTTGAAGGTGCCGGGTGCCCCCCCCTTGCTGTAAGTAAGCTTTTTATGTGTTCGTTGTGTTTATTTCTTGTGTTTGTGATGTTTTGATGCACGGCGTTTGGAATGGGACGTTTAGCGGCCGTACTTTGTTGCAATGCGGCCGTATTTTTTTTTGCGATGCGGCCGTATTTTTTTGCAAGAGACGCATTTGGATTTTACGTGTATGACGCAGTGTTTTTTTTTCTAAGTCGTGCGTATGTGTGTTAACGGCGTGTGAGTCGCCTTTGAGGTGTTTTTTTGTTAAAAAGTCCTGTGTGTGTGTTAACACAGGCGACGTTGTAGCCTCCACCTCTGCAAATGCAGACCCTCGCTTCGCGAGGATCCGCATTTGCGGGGACGTTGTTTTTTTTTGGGCTGGTAGATTGTTTTTTTTTTTGTTAAGAATTTGTGTGTGTGGTTTGTTTGTGTTAACACAGCCGACGTTGAGCCTCCACCTCCGCAAATGCGGCCCCTCGCTTCGCGAGGATCCGCATTTGCAGGGAACTGCGTCCCTCGCTTTGCGAGGGACGCAGTTCTTGCCGGCTCGCTGCGTGAGCCCGCAAGCGTTAGCAACAACCCGCATGCTCACAACTATATATGTGATATATATATATATATATGTCTTATATATAGATGACATGCTGATGAGGTCAGTACTTAAACTTAAATCGCCATGCCTGGCATGACCTCCCTCTTTTCCATGCAACAATAGTTTTAATACTTTATTAGCGCAGAAAGGGACACACAAGATGGCAAGAAATGTCTTCAGCATTCTGCCTGTACCTAGTGTATTTGTGTATATTTTGATAAATATGGATTTTATTAAACAGTTAAATACCTAATTAAAAAAAAAGTCTTCCAATGTTTTTACCTCTGTTTCAACAAACCATATTTTGGCTTTCGACCTGTCTTAACCTCTAGACCTGAACATGACATTGCTTGTACTCAATATGACCTGACCTTTAACTTGACTTCATAAAAAAGGAAACTAAAACAGCTGAAAGTAGAGAAGCCTGTATGCTAAAGACATTTTAAGATGGACTGCATGGACTCTGGATAATTAGTACTAGAGGGACTATAAAGGACAACTGACATGAAATGGAGCAAGATATCTGACCTTGTTTCCTCAAGGGCAGCTTAAAGGTGAGTTTACACATTGTGACAAAATATTTTTTCTGTAGTTCATGGTTCTTTTATTTTAGATATTTTTGCTGATTTCATGAAGGGTCAAATGATTGTAGTCACTCTAATTAATCATGTTGTCAGTTAATTCCTAGTTTGGGGTTGTTTCCACCTTTCAGCTTTTGGTTATTCTAGTTTTCAGTAACCTACACCAGAGAGAGAAAGTCAGAGCATAGAAACAGAATACTGACCATTAATATGAAACAAAAAGTCTGATATAATAAACTGAAATAAGAAAGCACCTGAAACATAGCATAAACTAGTAAGTCTGAACAAGCCCACACTATGAAGCAACTGCTCAACTTGATCAGATTCAAGGCCCACAGTAGTCCTATATATGAAATATAGTACTGTTTATACTAGAGTATAAGCTGACCCGAGTATAAGCTGAGGCACCTATTTTACCACAAAATGCTGGAAGAACTTAGTGACTCGAGTATAAGCAGAGGGTGGGAAAAGTGTTGCCCCCTGTGTCCCTTTTGTGCCCTCTGTGTCTCTCACTTGTGTGCCCTCTGTGCCCCTTTCTTGGGCACCCTTCTCTATCCCCTGTGTCTCTTCTCCCCTCTCCCTCCCCTGTGTCTCTCTCCATCTCCCTCCCCTGTGTCTCTTCCCCTCCTCTCCCCTGTGTCTCTCCCCCCTTCCCTGTGTCTCTCCCCCATTCTCCCTTACCTGTGTCTCTTTCCCCCTCTCCTTCATGTCTCTTTCCCTCTCCCTCCCTTATCACCCTCCTCAACCCCCTCCTCAACCCCCCTCCTCATCCTCCCTCCTCATCCTCTCTCCTCATCCTCTCTCCTCAACCCCCCTCCTCATCCTCTCACCTTAACCCCCCTCCTCATCCTCCCTCCTCATCCTCTCTCCTCAACCCCCATCCTCATCCTTTCTCCTCAACCCCCCTCCTCACCCCCCCTCCTCATCCTCAACCTCTCTCCTCAACCCCCCTCCTCATCTTCAATCCCCCTTCTCAAACCCCTCCTCATCCTTAACCCCCCTCCTCAACTCCCCTCCTCATCCTCAACCCCCCTCCATGACCTCTCTCCTCAACCCCCTTCTCATCCTCTCTCCTCAACCCCCCTCCTCATCCTCCCTCCTTAAGCCCCCTCCTCAACCCCCTCCTCATCCTCAAACCCCCTCCTCAATCACCTTTCTCAACCCCCCTCCTCAACCCCCCTCCTCATCCTCAACCCCCTCCTTATCCTCAACCCCCCTCCTCAACCTCTCTCCTCGACCCCCTCCTCATCCTCCATCCTCAACCCCCCCTCCTCAAACCCCTCCTCAACCTCTCTTCTCAACCCCCCTCCTCATCCTCAACCCCCTCCTCAACCCCCCTCCTCGACCTCTCTCCTCAACCCCTCTTCATCCTCAACCCCCCTCCTCAACCTCCATCCTCAACCCACCTCCTCATCCTCAACCGCGCTCCTCACTTTACCCCTCTAATTACCTCCCCCTCTCCCTTTCCCCTCACTTACCTTCCATCAGCAGCTGCTCCTCCGCTCCTCCGCGCTCCTTCCGGCTTCGTCGGGACCCAGCATATGCTAATGACGTGATGTCACATGCGCGTCACGTCATTAGCATTATATAATTTTAGCTTTCTTTCTTTGTTTTGTAACTTATTATTGTTCAGCATATTGGCATACATTTTTGCCTCTCACATTGGCCCTCTCCAATATCCTATTCCATACTTTTTAGCTGATGTCACTCTTGGAGATGGAGCCATTAACAAAGCTGTTCAGGGTTCACTTACAACATAATAAGGGGAGTCACTGTGGCTGATGATGCATTCTCAAACATGATGGTCCAACAGTCCCTCAAAGTCTTGGGCCCACTGCATAGCTAGGGGGGTCAGCTGTCCAGCGTGCAAGGATGTCGCCCACCCACTGCGCGGCCGTGCAAAAAGTCCTCTGTAGTCCGGCAGCTATCTTGGCAGAGGCACCTTGCGGTATGATGCCGCCATCCGTGGCCACCCATCTAAGTCTGTGCGTGTGTGTTTTTGTGTGTGAGTGTGTCTCTGTGTGTGCCACTGTGCGAGTGTGTGTGCCTCTGTGCGAGTGTGTGTGTGTGTCTGACTAAGTGAGACTGGAGGGTTTGCCTAGAGAGCCTACGTACCATCCCCTTCAGTATTAACATGCAGGTGCGGGTCCTTAATCTGTCCTTTGAGAAGGAGATGGCGTTCAGGTAAATGGTGGATTCGTGGGAGACCTTCTCCGAGGTGCCCGACACCTATCAGAGAGGGTACAGTGACAGGTACATAGACCATTTCTTCAAGCTTCTATGCCCTGCCCTCTTCAACAAGCAGGGCCTGCTGGAATTTGCCATCTGGTGCCGGTTGTGTGTGGCAGAATACCGTGACAATAATGATGGGACCAACTACAAGGTTAAGAACCGCAAGCCCACGGTGTCCCCACCCCAGTTTGATAGTCCCTGGATTCACATTATATAGGGGCTAGGCCAGATACCCCTCTGACATCATGGGGGCAATAACTAACTGGGCTACTGAGCCACAGTCAGATAACTGGGGCAGAAAAGGCGAGTAGAGTCAGATATCGGAGTCATTATAGTGTAGTTAAGGTTTGACATCCATCATTGAAGTTATGTGCACATTGTAAGAAGGGGATAATAATGCACTGGGGGAGTTGGGATACAGCTCAACAAATAAGGTCAAGATTACATCATCTGGCGTCAGCAAGGTATCAAGTCCTTTAAGTGCCATGAAACCTGAAGGAGCTACATTTACTGGTGAAGGTTCCTCAAGCTGTGGGATCTTCAGCTCAAAGTATTGGATCAATAAGGACATTTGTAGATGACCCAGCATCCCAGGATGCCTTCCAGACCAATTAAATTTGGCGATTTTAGGTTACCGAAGCCCGTAAAAGAGCCTGCAACAGTTATGGCTATTAAATTGGCCTCTTTTAGCTGCCCACAAACAATCTGTGGGTTACAGGCGGAAAATCCCAACAAGCTGTCATAATCTGAACTCCGACCCAGCTAAGCCTTTGATCTTTCAATCTCGTAAAGGATACAACCGCAAATCGCTATTAAATTGCTACAAGTCCTCAAGCCTGCAATTGTTTCCTCACCCTTGAATGGCAAATGTAGCCAAAATTCCGACGGGTCCCAATTTGGACTCGCAAGGTGATTAAACTCCTGTCCGTAGCACTGTAAAAACAAATATAAACACACTACTGTATTTTAAATTATAGTGAAAGAGATAAAAGGTAATAAAATTAATAGCGCAACATTCTCAAGCTCTCAATTCTGCAATACAAAATACTTTTTTATGTTTAATTCATTGATTTTTATCATATTGCATTATATCTGGGATGCGGTTCAGATCGTAACTCGTACTTCAAAACCGTAGGTGATTGAAATTTAACCTCCATGTTTTAGTGACGTAATGATGGCGGTCTCTTTTACAATTGGCTCTGTCTAAACCCATATTTGAATAATTTATCATGTTCATGCCCGGAATGCTACGTGCCGCAGCATGGTTTATGGATTCCGATTCCGGCCATGTCCTTGCAGACTTTTCTAATTTAATCACTCTGTAACTCCATCAAATTTAAATAGGGCCCCAAGTCTGTCCTCTGCATCTTACCACACAATCCCTTTAAACAACTCTGCCTACTGCAGATCAGGATCACTGATTTGTGGGGAACCTCAATTTTTATATCTAATCTTGGCTGTTGTATGTTTATGTTTATTTATTTTTTCTTCACATGGTTTATTTTTCGGTGTATATTTGGAGTGCTCACAAGATGCTAGGATCAACACTTTACCTCTCATAATGTACTGTATATTTGCTAATTTATTTGAAGATGTCTTAATATTACTGTTTTTATTTAACTCAGATGTGTCAGCATGCATCCGATCACCATGATAACGAATCAAGGGACTAAATTTACTGTACTTGTATGAGTGTGTGCCTCTGTGTGTGTGTGTCTGTGTATCTGCGTGTGCGTGAATATGTCTGTGTGTGGGGGTGTGTGTGAGTCTGTCTGTCTGTGTGGGTCTGTGCGTTTGTGTGAGTCTGTGTGTGTGTGTGTGTGTGAGTCTGTGTGCGTGAGTCTCTGTGAGTGTGCGTGTCTTTGTGTGTGAGAGTCTCTTTCTGTGAGTCTGTGTGCTTGTGTCTGTCTGTATGTGGGGGAGCAATGGGGGAGTAAGGGAGAGAAAGGTGGAGAGAGAATGAAGAGGGGAGTGAGAGAGGGGGGAGAGAGAGAGAAGGGTGGGACTGAGAGAGAAGGGGAGAGATGGAGAGAGAGAAGGGGGAGGAGAAATAAGGGAAGAAGATATATTCTTCATTATGCCCACAGGGGCGGGGGCGTTCTGCGGGTGGGGGGCTTTTGGCAAACTCAGGGGTAGCCCAGGGAGGCAAAAGCTCTAGCTACGCCACTACTTGGGCCCCACAGGAAATATAACCCCACAGTAACTGCGTATCAATTTTAAATATTTCAGCGACAGATCAGTGGTCATCTTGGATGGCAGCAAAGAGACTAATGAACCACTGATGTGTAATATTTATAATATGCTGTTTTGAAGAACTTGACTTGATAATAAACAAAATGTTTTGACACTATCTAAAATAAATATTTGCTGTCTTTAATGTTTAACTATTGCATTCCCTTTTGTTTTGTAAAAGTTTCAGGATTCTGTGAGAATATAGAGGAACAGTTGATTCAGATAAGATATTTATTCACTTTTATTATAGCCCCTGACAATAGAACACAATGGCAGCATAAAGCCCCATAGGATAACCGTCCGTCTAAAGCTACAGACAAACTAGCATTTTCCGATGGAGTCACCCCATGACTCAATCAGAAACATCTAACCATAGCATTTTCTCTAAAAATGCCTTTATGTTCCTGCCTTGCATACCTGCTAATGTTATTTTGTTTCATACTTTACAAGCATGTGAAGCATTTACCAAACTACTGTAATCCTGCTGAGATTTTTAGACAGATAGCTCAGTCTCTGTTACATCTTACCCTATTCCAACCTGCTTATCACTCGCTATGTGAGAGTTAGATAAGGTTTGTAGCAGAGATGGATGATCTTATCTTCAATTTGTAATTTGTAATAACAAACAATAACAATTATATTTAACTAGCGACTTGCCCGTCAAAAATGACGGCAATAAAAAGTGAAACCTGGCAATGCTGTTTGCCACACAATGGGAGCCTCTCCCCCTCTACTTTACTGGCCTTGCGATGAGCGCCTTTGGCGCTCATCGCAGGCCTTGCAATGAGCCCCTTTGAAACTCATTGCGAGTCTCTCCCCCTGTCTACTTCCTCCCTTGTGTCTTATTTTCCCCCTCCTCTCCCTCCCTTGTGTCTCCTTCCGCCTCGTCTACCTCCCTTGTATCTCCTGCCCCCCTGTGTTTTTACCTCCCTCTCCCTCCCGTGTCTCTAAACCCCTCCCCTGTGTACCTTTCCCTCCTGTGTCTCTTTCCCCCTTCTCCCTCCCATGCATCTCTTTCCCCCCCTGTGTCTCCCCCCCCCTCCCCTGTGTCTGTACACCCCTGGCCTGTGTCTCTTTCCCCCTCCCCCTGTGTCTGTTCCCCCCTTCCTCGTGTCTCCATTTCCCTCCCTTGTGTATCTTCCCCCCTGCACTCTCTCCTCTGTGTCTCTTCCCCCTCCTCTCACTCCCCTGTGTCTCTTCCCCCTCCTCTTTCTGTGCCTCTCCCTCTGTGTCTCTTCCCCCCCTCACCCTCTGTGTCTCTCCCCACTCTGTGTCTTCCACCCCTCTCCCTCTGTGCCTCTTCCCCCGCCTTTCTCTGTGTCTCTCCCCCCTGTGTCTCTCCACCCCTTCCTCTGTGTATCCCCCCTCTGTGCCTCTTTCCCCCCTCTCTCTATACCTCTTCACCCCTTTCCCTCTGTGTCTCTTCCCCCCTGGCCTGTGTCTCTTTCCCCCTTCCCCCTGTGTCTGTTCCCCCTTCCTCGTGTCTCCCCCCCATTTCCCTCCCATGTGTATCTTCCCCCTGTTCTCCCTCCCCTGTGTTTCTTCCCCCTTCTCTCACTCCTGTGTGTCTTTTCCCCCTCCTCTCACTCCCGTGTGTCTTTTCCCCCTCCTCTCACTCCCCTGTGTCTCTTCCCCAACTCCTCTACCTCCCCTGTGTCTCTTCCCCCCTCCTCTTCCTCCCCTGTGTCTCTTTCCCACCTCACCCTCCCATGTCTCCGTCCACCTCCCCTGTGTCTCTTTCCCCCATGTCTCTTTACCCCTCCCTCTGTGTCTCCCCCCCCTCCTCTGTGTCTCTCCCCCCTCCGTCTGTGTCTCTTCCCCATCCCTCTGTGCCTCTTCCCCCTCTCTGTGTCTCTTCCCCCCTCTCCCTCTGTGTTTCTTCCCCCTCACCCTCTGTGTCTCTCCCCCCCTGTGTCTCTTCCCCCTCTCCCTCTGTGTCTCTTCCCACCCTCTCCCTCTGTGTCTCTTCCACCCTCTCCCTCTGTGCCTCTTCCACCCTCTCCCTCTGTGCCTCTTCCACCCTCTCCCTCTGTGCCTCTTCCCCACTCTCCCTCTGTGCCTCTTCCCCACTCTCCCTCTGTGCCTCTTCCCCACTCCCTCTGTGTCTCTTCCCCCTCTCCCTCCGTGTCTCTTCCACCCTCTCCCTCTGTGCCTCTTCCACCCTCTCCCTCTGTGCCTCTTCCACCGTCTCCCTCTGTGCCTCTTCCACCCTCTCCCTCTGTGCCTCTTCCCCACTCTCCCTCTGTGCCTCTTCCCCACTCCCTCTGTGCCTCTTCTCACCCTCCCTCTGTGTCTCTTCCCTTTCCCGCTCTTCTCTCCTTATGTGCCGCGCATGCGAAATGCGCCTCTCACGGCGCGCATTGAGCATACGCGGCTCACGCCGCATTGTGCGCAGGCACAGCTCGTGCAGCGCTGTGTGCATGCGCGGCTCACGCAGTGCGCGATCCGATCGCTTTTGCGATCGGATCATTGTCAAACTGCGATTCATTTCAACCGGGACGACGAATCGCAGTTTGACAATTATAATATGTGATTATATATGTACTTTTCATTTGTACAATAACTGGAACTTTTGTTGTGTCACTTTATTTTTGCTTAAATTCTCTCCCACCTTTAAAGCACCACTGTAGTGTTTTTACACGTAAAGCTCATATGTTTGTTGGGCATAAATTATTAAAAGCTTTAGTGGCCAGTTCTGCCTGGGGGCTGGATCATCATGGAGTGTGGAAGCGGAGTGGCTACGTCCCATTACATAATTAATTCCCCTTCCTGCCTGAACAGAGGAAACAGCTGTATAGTAACTTACTAGCAGCCCCTCATAGGCCCAGTGACCATGCATGAGCCATCATAGCCCCGGCCCCTTTACAGAGCATGCTCAGACTGAACCAGAGTCTGATTGGTCAGTCTTTTTTTAGTCCAGCATCCATGCAGAGCTGAACCTGCCGCCAGATATACACAGGTAGTTGGAATACAAGTAAGAAAAAACATTACCTTTTATTTATTTTGTACTACACACAGTTTTTAATAGTCTACTTCCACCCAACAAATATATGAGCTTTACTTGTAATTACACTACAATGGTCCTTTAATGTTCAAGCAAACCTTGAAAAGGGAACCACTTCTCGTTGCATAGTAATTTTGTCCCTGTAAAAACAGAGTGATTAGGATGTGTGATTATCTTAATCTGGTTACATTAATCCTCCAGTGTAACTGGTCTGAAAACACTACAATGCTGTTCTTCACCAAAGCAATAATTATGTCTTACAACATGCTGAAAAGGAAGTTGACATTAAAAATAAAGTTTATTTTGAATCTAAGTTTCCTTCACCCTTAGTCACTGCATTTCCTTATTATTAATAATAATAATATTAGTTATTAATGTATCCATAGTATAATATGTCAAAACATGCTTTACAAAGCCAGAGGAGATCAGGCTGGAAAATATTAGCTAAGAAACATAGATTTGACAGAAGGTAACAACCGAAAAGCCTGTCTGGTCTGCCCATTATATCTATATTAAAAAGTTTTATATAAGCCCCAGAATAGCCATATTCTTATCCCAAGCATGCTTAAATTCCTTAACTGTGTTTGACTCCATCAAGGGCCCCATTAAATTCCAAGCCCGCAGTAGCCTTCATACAGCCCGTAAATCTGTGGGCTTGAAAATTGCAATTGCATTATAGATTGATTAAATTGACTCAAGCTCGTAAGTACATGGCAGAACTCGTAAATCATGCTTCTATATGTAGAACTTCATGGCCTGATCATGTTCAAGTAAGCAAGACCCGTAACTTACTGCTTAGACAGAGCCAAAACTCCTAAACTTTATTAAAGGACCGCTGCAGTTAAAAAAAGACACTTGTTTAATAAGAATATACCAATTTGATAGTATTACCAGCTATGTAAGTCATGGACCTAAACATATTTTTTGAAAGTCTGAATTTTTTGAAGACTCTGTTTATGAGTATAGGAGTCCATTTTGTATTTGTTACAATCTGATATATGGACAATGGGTGTATGTGTTTGTGTGGATCATTGAAGGGAGGGGTGGGGGAGGCGAGAACATTACATTGTTTGGAACAAATGGCTAGCATTATGTATAGACAGTTTTTATCACAAACTTGTTTTTGGCTCAGTCCTTTAATTTAGTAATACACAAGACCACCGATTAGCACAGGTCTAACGTACAGTTTCATACTTGAACTGATTTACTCCAGGTATAGAATTCTAGACCAATTATTCCATAAATCAGAGAGATAAACATCATCATCTGCACCACAAGTGATTGGTTTGGACTGTAAAGACTGTGTTTGCTTTCAGTTATGTTATTATACATGTTCTGTCATGGGTGTAGGAGTTAAAAATCTGGGGGGGGAAACGCATATAGTATAAAAATACCACACAACTGCTTCTCTATACACATTGAAAAATCTGTGGGGGGTTTTCCCCCCAGTTCCAACACCCATGTGTTCTGTGTATGCAAATAAATAGATTGGATCTAATCAATATTCAACTTACATATTTTTTCAACTGACACAAATACTTTCAGAACAAATTAAAGGACCACAATAGTGCATTTATATGTAAAGCTCATACGTTTCTTGGACAGACTGCACCATTAAATTTGAACCCCGTGGCAGCATTGGCAAGTTCGCAAAGGCTGCGGGTTTGAAATTCGGCTGCGTTACAGAGCTGTTAAATTCCACCATGTCTCGAGTTACGGGCCATAGACGCAGGCCCATAAATCATTCTTGCACGGTCCTGAGCTTGATTAATTAGTCAAATGGCAAAAGAGATCGTCATCATTACGTCCCTGAAAAATGGAGGTTAGATTTCAAACCCTTATGGGCTTCAATTACGAGTTATAATGCAATATTAATAAATCAGTAAATATGATATTCTAGTCCATGCAAGTTCCATTATATGTATTAACACATTGATTGCCGGGAACATATAACACGGAAATTAAAAATAAAAAAAGTATTTTATATTGCAGATGTGCGAGCTTGAGAATGTTGTCCTATTAATTTCAATACCTAACATCACTTTCCCTTTAATTATGAGTACAATAGTGTGTGTATATTTGCATTTATAGTGCTACGGATGGGACTTTAACCCCCTAGTGGGTCGTCTCTAGTACCTGTTGGCCTTTTTGGCTCGATTTGCAGGTTAAGGGTTTGAATTCCTGTGCATTCGTAGCAATTTAATAGCGATTTAAGAAGGTAACAATTACGGGCTTGACAGATCAAAGGATTTGCGGCCACGCTGTTCAGATTTCGACAGCCCATAGGGTTCTTACACACCTAGCCCGCAAGTCGTTAGCTTGTTGCTTTACAGGGCCAATATAATAGCCGTAAGTCTTGCAGGCTACGTTACAGGCTATGGTTTTACATGTTGAAGGAATTTAATAGGGCTGTTAGACTATAAAAAACACTATGTTAATAAATAAAAGTTAAGATTTTGTATTTCTTTTTTAAATTCTGAAGCACAGGGAGCGTGGCCAGCTGTGCCTACAGGCTGGATTATAATGGAGCTTGGAAGCAGGTTGGGCTAGGACATCACTGGTTCTTCCCCGTGACATCATTAGCTCTGACTCTATGGCCTAGCACAAAGGTAAGATATGTATTGCAACGTGATTGCAGCTTCCTCATAGGTGCCACCCAGTGACAGGGCATGAGCCATCATAGCCCCTTTACTAAGCATGCTCAGTCTAAACCGGAGTCTGACTGGTGTGCCTTATTTTTAGTCTAGCTTCCAAGCAGACCTGGTCACACCCCCTGATAGGCATAGTGGGGTGGAGATAAGCAGATCTGCTTGAGTGTAAACTGACACATTCAAAAGTAATAAAAAGATATGAAGTATTATTTATTTTAAGTTGGATATGGTTTTTAATAGTCTATACCCAATAACCAAACATGTGAGCTGTACTTGAAAATGCACTAGCGTGGTCCTTTATCAGTGTAATCAGGGGTTTTACTGTATATGATTCACTGTCTGGCTGCAATAAAACAAACTGTGACACAAATGTTACAATTCATTCCTTCCCCATGGTCTCAATATCACGTCATATTGTGATGTTTGCGTATGTTTCCTGACCAGTGCAGTTCCCCTTTTGAGTCTTTATTTAGTCGCTATATGTTTGCAAACTGTTTATGCTTCTGGATTTGACGTCAGTGTAGCCCTGGTAACAAATTACACCAATGTAAACCACTAACAGAATCATTTACGGGAAAGAACAATTGTCCCAAACTTTCTATTGTGGATGTAAAAGAGCATTGTTATTTTTATTTTACTATTTTATTTGCATGGAAAGGAATTATATTATTTTAGCAAAAAACAAAAACAAAACAAGGTGTTTGATCCACCTTTGTATTACCAGTGGGTTGAAAGAAACTCCAGAGAAAGTGTAAATAAGAAATAAGAAAGAGCCTACAATCTGTATCTTCTTTTTTGAAAAACTTACATTTTATCACAAAACTCAAAAACAAGGCCCTCCATCATTTTGTAATGTGTCAATTTTGTTCTCGCCTTGTATCTAACCCTTGTACAGAATGTTTTGGAGCTTTACAAGTAAAGGATCACATATATAGTTGTGAGCGTACGAGTTGTTGCTAACGCTGCGGGCTCGCTACGCGAGCCGAGGCCCTCGCGAAGCGAGGGCACTGCCCGAGGGTCTCAGTTGCTGGCATGGAGCGCCGTAGGCGCTCCATGCCAGCACCTGAGGACCTCGCAAAGCGAGGGCCGCAGTTGCTGGCATGGAGCGCCGAAGGCGCTCCATGCCAGCAACTGCGACCCTCGCAAACTTCACGTCGCAACCCAAACAGTACGACACACACATTACGACACTCGCAAACAACATACGACACACGTTCACACACATTACGGACTCGCAACACTCGGACGCAACTCGCGAACATTACAAAATGTAAAACACAATACATACACACACCACATACATAATAACCCAGCACCTCAAAAATACAACTTACACCTCGATTTTACTCGAAATAAAACAGTTTAGAGACTAAAAAAAAATCGAAGCGAGAGAAAAAATGGCCGCCTAACAAACGAAAACGAGGCTACAGCACTCTAAACTCGCAAAACACCACAAGAAAGTCGCAAAACACCACAAAACACCTACGGATATTCCGATACAAACGTATACCACACATTACTCGCCATTTTACGCCAATGCGGAAGTACACGACAACGGTTTGGGCTCGCGCACGCACAGTGTTACACTGCACACATTCAGCACGCTTACACAGCAGATCCACACCACTAATGCTGCAGCAACATCAAAACACATTCACAGCTCTTCCACACAATGCTTTAAAATAGGTAAAGTATATTCATTTATTAATCTATTATATATTTCATTATTACACACTAAACAGCATTAGCTACCTTACAATTTCATTGCCGTCATTTTTTGACGGGCAATTCGCTAGTAATAATAATAATTAAAAATGTTTTATACATTCAGATCAAATTAACAAAAAGTAATAACACATAATCAAAAGAAAACCACACAAAACAGTTAAGATGACTACCAAAATGTTGTTAAATCTAAATTATTATACTCTGCCCATGGTTTCTAATACTGTGAAATTGGCCTCCCTGCTCCAACGTAGCATAAGATATTTTCTCCACATTTGCCAAACTTTAATTTTCTAATCTGTTTTATATTTTAAAGAATAGGGATAAAAGCACAAAGTTGTTACCATGCAGAGATTCACAAGATGTCAGGAGAGATGAAGAGAAAACAATCCCACCCTCTCACTTTACAGACCACTTATTTTTCATACAACTTTTTAAATGTTTAAAAAATGATCTTTTAAATTAATGATAGAAAATACTATTCTAAGTGGACGTAGAAATAAAGAATGGTTAAAAAAACATATATTAGTTTTGAGAATAAGGAATAATACAGAAAAAGCATTTATCAATGCTATTTTACATCATACAAGAGAACTATAAACCAAAATCACTTTTTGATTTCTATAAATTACTCTGTTAATAAGAGTTTTTATATAAGCCAGTTATTTGTACAACCCTCCCTCAATGTAGAGTTTCTGACTTCAGTTCCTAAAAGGACCAGAAATCACTAGTTCCCTGCAAATACTAATGCTTTGCTTCTTGCAACAGAATAAATGTGAACTTCTTCAGTTTATCCAGGCAAAGTAACCTGAAGGCAAAAAAAAAAACTTGTTATTGCAGCAAATGTATATAAACATTTAGAGGGAGCTTGTAATGTAAGGTCCCTTCAGAACTTAAGACCTTTCTTGCTTATTATCCCCTCAATATAATCAATATATAAGCTGGAGTAGATGAACTAAAGATAACAGCCAAGGTAAAGAGAGAGAAATAAAGTGAGAGAAGGGAGGTCCTTTATGAATAATTTATGCTTAAAATACCTAACCTTTAAATTCAATAATCTAACATCCTCATGTTTTTTAAATAACAATCAGTTGCAGCTATTTTACAGTATATGCATTATTTTATTTTTTGTATCATTTTGAAGCAGTAGTTCCCATTTTTTCAGTCACATTGTTTTTTTAATTAGCAAGTTGAAAAGATACATTATACAAAATCATTATAGGGACATGTAACACAAGTCTAGTTTTCAGGCGTATAAAGCAACATGCTTTATACATTACCAAAGTTGTGTTTTGCATGAAAAAAACATATTAAGTAAAACATGTTTAAACGTCAGTGAAACTATCAGGAAGTACAGAAAGCATACATAAATCTGTAGATTTAATTGGTAAACAAGTATGACTCATACATCTATGTTATTGCTCATTGGTTGACAGTGGCAAGTCCACAGATCAGGTAAACATTTGATTCCGTTTTAAAATAAGCCCTTGTGTTTATAATGATAGCTGTTTTTTTCTCTCCATACAAACCATTTTGTTTGGTTAGTCGTTCAGTCGAGTCCGACTGTTCGTGATCCTATGGACCGCAGCACACCAGGCACATCTTGTGTCCAGTTGTGCCAATCCATAAGATTTTCATGGCAAATAAACTGGAGTGGGTTTCCAGTTCCTTCTTCAGTGCACTGTGATTAGTCAGACCTCTCTGCTATGACCTGCCCATCTTGGATGGCCCTAAATAGTATAGCTCAAAGCTTCATTGAAGTACACAAGCCCCTTCACCACCTCAAGGTAGCAATCCAGAAGGGGATAAACCATATAAATAAATATCTATGAGATCTTTTGGCCCATTGTCTCATCTATGAAAACAGTGTTTGGCTAGAGGAAGATGTTTGTAACTGAGGATATCACGGGATCATGCTCTAACCTTTTTGAAACAATACCATATGTTATGAAAAATCCATGATGTGAAAGACATCACTGATTAAACAGAATGTGTTTACCCAGATCTGCTGGGTAAATGTGCAGGACCCCCACATTCTTCACAGTAGGTGGTCCTTGGAATTTTTTAGCTTGCTATTAAATATATCCGGCCAGTCGCCTTGCTCTAATGTTATACCTATGCCATTTCCCAAACTCTTATTAAAGTGTTTGTATATGAAGATAGATTAGACATCAAATTTATATAATGTATATATAATGTAGAAATAGCTCCCCTGGATGTGAAGACCAGGTACCATAGTTTCTCAGATGGCAATAATTGACAGGGATCATTTGTGTAGAGGTATTGACAGTATTCCCTTCTGGATTGCTACCTTGTTGTGGCAAAGGGGCTTCTATACTTCAATGAAGCTGTGAGCTGTACCATGTAAGGTCACCCAAGATGGGCAGGTCATAGCAGAGAGGTCAGACAAATCGCGGTCCACTGGAGAAGCAACTAGCAACCCACTTGAGTATCTTTGCCATGAAAACCTTATGGATAAGCACAACCAGACATAAGATATGCCTGGCATGTTGCAATCCATAGGGTGACAGAGAGTCAAACACGATTAAAGAACTAAACAAAAACAATACCACAGGTACACATTAGCATAACAGGGCTGCACAGAATGATTAACTTTAGAAGAAAAAATGTATAGCCAGTTTTTAATGTCTGTGATGACACAGGTCCCTGCTTCACATCAGTTGGGGTGCTCCTCCAGATTGGTCACCAAGGAGGGTCTTCTTATCGCCAGCCTTACAAAGACCCGTTATCCCTGGAAAAATAGTTTTTCTGTTGAACAAAGAGGGCTTTCGACCCTGGAAACACCACCCTATAGCCAGTATATGCACGTACAGTTTCAAGAAGACTAAATCACTTTATTCAGGGGTCGAGTCTACTTTTATAGGGGCCAAAATAATGGAAAAGTAAATAACAAAATTTACAACAAAACAAAAAGCATCTTTTAAATCTTTGAATTCTGGGCAACCAATCCCAAAAAGCCTACGTCAGAGAGTCAGCGATTGTTCGGCCAGGAACAAAATGGTAGGAAGCCACCAATGTTGTTTGAACTTCCCGCCTTACAGTCTCTGAGTTTCGTCGTTGGCACTTATCGTACTCGTCTGAGTATTGGCCTGAGCGACCAATCAGAAGGTGGCCTTACAGGCATGAGAAATTCAGTTAGGCCAATCAGCACATGGCCTATGGAGCCAATTGTTTTTGATGGGGAGGAAGGCGTCGGCATAAAAGGGATTAAGAGGAGGACTTTAACGGACAATGGACACAGGATTAGTGAGGCTCCCTGTGGAACTTCTACTTGAGTATTTATAATCCTTCAGGACAGTTAAGCATTTAGAATTTCAAGCACCTAATAACCAATTTTTGCGGTGCCGTCTCCAAGGGTGCTTTTATTGACTGCTTCTTCCAACAGTGCCACAGTATCCTTTTGAATATCCTGCTCCCTCTTCAAACAGCTCATCATAATAACACTGCTGGGGTTGCTTTCCTATTGGTGGCCCCTTTGGGGTTTCAGCCAATTGCCTTGCTGATGGCAATCTCAGGAATTTCTAATCCTCCAATGGGAAAGTGCCGGCAATCTATGGGGAAATCCATGGGATGTTGGCGGTCAATTCCTAAAACTTTTAGGGGCAAAGTGCTGGCATTGATTGAACTGCTGTCACAAAGTCCTATGAGATGAATTAAAAAAATGAAAAAAACTATGAAAACATAAATTTGTGGAGGCAATAACACTTTAGGCACAATTTTCAAACACATCGTGTTCTACCACTTTTTAAATACAGTAGATGTTAGATTGCACATTTGAAAACAGGGATTTAGACGCCTATTGAAAATAATCTTTGCATGCACCACTCTTTTTAACAGATGTCAAATATGTCACATTTGAAATTAGGGCCTGGATTCTTTCTTGATGACTGTACTAAAGAAGCCATCGCTAGCAATAGTACTGGCTGGTAACCAAAACACAAATACACACAACTGCTATAAGGCCATAGTTGCAAAGGTTTATTTTTCACAAACAGTAAAGATTATGACGTCATGTGTAAGTCTTCTATTTCTAGTCTCAGAGAATTTGTTTGCTGTAGAAAGTTTTTCTATAAAAAAAAAGTTTCACCTTTTTCCCCTTGTTTGCATCACTTTTGACACAGGGAACTTTGATTTTTTTTTAAGCAAAAGTCTATTATTATTTTAATTATTATTAATATTGTCATTTACATATCCATAACCCTAAATAGTGGATACATTAGTATGTAAGTGTGTTAGATCTAACCATAAAACTATTTTAGAGATCATTAGAATTTGTTATGCATTGAAGATGCCATCTTATCTTTGTTTCATCACTTCCTGGAAACTTGATGGGTGTGTTTTGTTATTAGTGGAAGGAGGGATGGAGGAGGAGGGAAGAGGAATAGGTAATGGGGGTTTACTATATAATTGAATGTCTCTGAATTTGACATCTGTAAATGCTTAGATGCCTGCAATAAATGCAAGCCATGGTCTCCAGTGATGTAAACGCCTCTTTCACAAACACATGCTTTACCAAAGTATTAAGGATGCCCTCAGGAACCATAAGAGGCATCCCCATATAAAAATTGGCTTTTTGAGGTTTTACCTGCCTAATTATGCCCTTCATAAGACTTAAAGTCTTATAAAATTTGTATATACAGTATCTCACAAAAGTGAGTACATCCCTCACATTTTTGTCAATATTTTATTATATTTTTTCATGTCAACTCTGCTACAATGTAAAGTAGTAAGTGTACAGCCTGTGTAACAGTGTAAATTTGCTGTCCCCTCAAAATAACTCAACACACAGCCATTAATGTCTAAACAGTTGGCAACAAAAGTGAGTACACCCCTCAGTGAAAATGTCCAAATTGGACCCAAAGTGTGAATTTTTTGTGTGCCCACCATTATTTTCCAGCACTGCCTTAACCCTCATGGCCATGGAGTTCACCAGAGCGTCACAGGTTGCCACTGGAGTCCCTCTTCCACTCCTCCATGATGACATCACGGAGCTGGTGGATGTTAGAGACCTTGCACTCCCCCACCTTCTGTTTGAGGATGCCCCACAGATGCTCAATAGGGTTTAAGTCTGGTGATCCGCTTGGCCAGTCCATCACCTTTACCTTCAGCTTCTTTAGCAAGGCAGTTTTCATCTTGGTGGTGTGTTTGCAGTCGTTATCATGTTGGAATACCGCCCTGCGGCCCAGTCTCCGAAGGGAGGGGATCATGCTCTGCTTCAGTATGTCACAGTACATGTTGGCATTCATGGCTCTCACTAAAGTCACCAATGACCTGATCACTGCCTAGTCAAAAGGTCACTTTTCAATTCTTCTTCTTCTAGAGCTCGTTGCTCTCCACTTCTACTCCATATCCTCTTCTCCCTCGGTATTCGAGACACTGCTCTCTCGTGGTTCTCATCATACCTACAAAATCGATCATTCAGTATCCCCTTCTCCGACACCTCTTCTTCTCCTCACCCCTGTCTGTTTGTGTACCCCAAGGATCAGTCCTAGACCCCCTCCTCTTCTCCATCTACACATCCTCACTTGGTACTCTAATAAACTCTTTTGGGCTTCATTATAATCTCTATGCAGATGACACCCAAATCTACCTCTCTGCACCAGATCTATCCCCCTCTCTTCTAACACACATCTCCAACTGCCTCTCTAGTATATCCTCTTGGATGTCCACCCACCATCTCAAACTCAACATGTCTAAAACTGAATTCTCAACCTTCCCTTTCTCTCCCACAGCGTCAATTCCTCACATCTCTCTCACTGTCAACAGCAACATCATCACCCCCACATACCAAGCCTGTTGTCTTGGAGTTCTACTGGACCCCGCTCTGTCTTTCATCCCTCTCATACAATCCTTAGCTAAATCCTAATACACGCAACTAAAATCCTAATACACTCTCATCATCTCTCAACTAGACTACTGCAACTCGCTTCTTGTTGGCCTACCCACCACCCAACTATCTCCACTTCAATCCATTATGAATGCCTCTGCTAGACTCATCTTCGGCATCACCTCACTGTCAATCACTCCATTAGCCTCAAGAATAAAATGTAAAATCATAACCCTAACTTCCAAAGCCCTCAACAATAATGCTCCCCCATACATCTCTGCTCTTAGCTCCAAATACTCCCCCACCCGCCCTCTTCGTTCTGCTAATGACCTTCTTCTTTCTACAACTCTTGTCACCTCCTCTCACTTTCGCCTCCAGTCCTTTTCTCATGCTGCCCCTAGTCTCTGGAACTCCTTGCCTCGCTCCACCAGATTAGCCTCTTGCCTTAAAACATTTAAAACCTCACTTAAAACACATCTCTTTAAAGAAGCGTATCACCTTCCACCCTAACACACTTATCACCTCTCTCACCCTCTTTTACCACTCACTATACCTTAGATTGTAAGTCTGCGAGTTTCTATCTTAAGTATTTTGGGAATGCACCATGGACCTTGGATTTCTAGCTCAAAGACAGGGCCCTCCTTGCTTTGCTATTTGTTAATTTGTATTTATCTTTGTCTGAACTTAACTTATGTACAGCGCTACGGAATATGTCGGCGTGTTATAAATAAACTATAATAATAAAAATAATGGTTCCCTCAATGAACTGTAGCTCCCCAGTGCCGGCAGCACTCATGTCGGCCCAGACCATGACACTCCCACCGCAATTTTTTTTAGAAACAGCATGAAAACGAGGCTGTGCAACGCCAGGCTCGCAAAATGTACAAAATACATGACACCAAAGGCGATCAGCATGGGGCTTGCAATGAGAGCCGAAGGTGCTCAGAGGACCAAAAGCCTCACATTGTGTGGCAAACAGCATTGTCAGCCTTACAATTTTAATCCCGTCATTTTTGACGGACAAGTTCCTAGTATATATATATATATATATATATATATACAGGGAGTGCAGAATTATTAGGCAAATGAGTATTTTGACCACATCATCCTCTTTATGCATGCTGTCTTACTCCAAGCTGTATAGGCTCGAAAGCCTACTACCAATTAAGCATATTAGGTGATGTGCATCTCTGTAATGAGAAGGGGTGTGGTCTAATGACATCAACACCCTATATCAGGTGTGCATAATTATTAGGCAACTTCCTTTCCTTTGGCAAAATGGGTCAAAAGAAGGACTTGACAGGCTCAGAAAAGTCAAAAATAGTGAGATATCTTGCAGAGACTTTTAAAATTGCAAAGCTTCTGAAGCGTGATCATCAAACAATCAAGCGTTTCATTCAAAATAGTCAACAGGGTCGCAAGAAGCGTGTGGAAAAACCAAGGTGCAAAATAACTGCCCATGAACGGAAAAAAGTCAATCGTGCAGCTGCCACGATGCCACTTGCCACCAGTTTGGCCATATTTCAGAGCTGCAACATCACTGGAGTGCCCAAAAGCACAAGGTGTGCAATACTCAGAGACATGGCCAAGGTAAGAAAGGCTGAAAGACGACCACCACTGAACGAGACACACAAGCTGAAACGTCAAGACTGGGCCAAGAAATATCTCAAGACTGATTTTTCGAAGGTTTTATGGACTGATGAAATGAGAGTGAGTCTTGATGGGCCAGATGGATGGGCCCGTGGCTGGATTGGTAAAGGGCAGAGAGCTCCAGTCCGACTCAGACGCCAGCAAGGTGGAGGTGGAGTACAGGTTTGGGCTGGTATCATCAAAGATGAGCTTGTGGGGCCTTTTCGGGTTGAGGATGGAGTCAAGCTCAACTCCCAGTCCTACTGCCAGTTACTGGAAGACACCTTCTTCAAGCAGTGGTACAGGAAGAAGTCTGCATCCTTCAAGAAAAACATGATTTTCATGCAGGACAATGCTCCATCACACGCGTCCAAGTACTCCGCAGCGTGGCTGGCAAGAAAGGGTATAAAAGAAGAAAATCTAATGACATGGCCTCCTTGTTCACCTGATCTGAACCCCATTGAGAACCTGTGGTCCATCATCAAATGTGAGATTTACAAGGAGGGAAAACAGTACACCTCTCTGAATAGTGTCTGGGAGGCTGTGGTTGCTGCTGCACGCAATGTTGATGGTGAACAGATCAAAACACTGACAGAATCCATGGATGGCAGGCTGTTGAGTGTCCTTGCAAAGAAAGGTGGCTATATTGGTCACTGATTTGTTTTTGTTTTGTTTTTGAATGTCAGAAATGTATATTTGTGAATGTTGAGATGTTATATTGGTTTCACTGGTAAAAATAAATAATTGAAATGGGTATATATTTGTTTTTTGTTAAGTTGCCTAATAATTATGCACAGTAATAGTCACCTGCACACACAGATATCCCCTTAAAATAGCTAAAACTAAAAACAAACTAAAAACTACTTCCAAAAATATTCAGCTTTCATATTAATGAGTTTTTTGGGTTCATTGAGAACATGGTTGTTGTTCAATAATAAAATTAATCCTCAAAAATACAACTTGCCTAATAATTCTGCACTCCCTGTATATATATATATATATATATATATATATTTATATATATATATATATATTTATATTTAGACAGTGGTCTTTTAAGGGCTCAAACTAGGTGTAGCAGGTGTAGAAACAATTAAAAACAAAAAAAGAGGAGATTGGCTGTTGGTGGCGGGGTAGCAGGATCCATACACAGGAGGCATTCACCAACTTGTTTGAATAGCTGATATGAGGGAGCAAGTTGTTAAGCTTCTCCATATAGAGGGTTTTTTGAGAGGGGTATTTAAATGGGTATTTAAATCCGTGACAGTGGAGTAGAGAATTCCATGGAGTAAGGACTGCATAAGAGACGTCCTGAAGGTGATGACATGTGAAGAGAAACTTTTTTCATGGGTAGAGAGGAGATGGTGATTTGGGGAGCATGTGGAAATCAGATGTGATATGCAGGAGGGTGAAGTTGAGTGCTTTGCAGATGAGGGTCAGTAATATTAGTGGAAATGGGAAGTCCAAGACAATATTGGGAAAATGGGGCCGCAGATGAGAAATGTTTGGCAAGATAGATAAGCCTAGCACATGCATTTACGTTTTTTGAAGGGAAAGCCTAGTAAGGGCAAAGTCATAAGGACTGAATGACAGTAGTGTATGTAGGAGTTGATAAATACATTAGGATTTTGGTTGTTTCTTGTGTGAGAAAAGGACACATTTTTAGATGTTTCTTAGGTGCAGTCTACTGGTTTTGGTAAGTGATCAGATGTGTTGGGATTCAAGTGTTAAAAACCCTTCCCAGTAGTGAGGCAAGACTTCTTCATTTCCTGTGTTATTCTGTAGAGGTTATTTTTCAAACTTTAGTGAACAGGTTCCAAAAATGGCAAAAATGTCAGAGATTGGTGAGGACCTACCTAATTTAGGCCCCGTCTAGTAAATATTTGTGAGTGGCTCTTTGAATTTATATCCAGAAAACAAACTTTATAGAGCAGTGGTTTATGCCTTTATTGCTGGAGACCCACTGTCTTGTGAATAACATTACCATTATAGTTTGGACCAGGAACAGCATGTATCTGGGCTTATATGAAAGTGGTCAGATAAATATATGGATTAAAGTCCCAGGTTCTTCTGTATTTGCATTTATGTCTTTTTCTGTAGCAAGTTTGTGCCCTGTGGGCCTGTGTCCACTGGACATTTCTTAGCATACCATTATAAATCTTCTAGTCAGCATATGCACTGGCTTGCACATGGATAGGTGTAATGATGTGTGTGGTGCTGGGTATAATGATCACAGGGGTGTGGAAGTGCTTTTGATAACTTCACTGGGTGTAGCTGTGTTTTCAGGAAGGGCTGAGTGAAGATGCTCTGTGCTGGGAGTGGGTGCAAAGTGTTTTTGTGATGGGAGTGGAGCCCAGAGCCGGATTTTCAGGTCTGCAATGTGTGAGAACTGGATGTTGTGTGCCTGACCGGACAGGGTAATGATTGGAAAAAAGTGCAGAGAATGGCACAGGAATTATTTAACCTTTAGAGCAAAAGGAAGTATGATTATAAAACATAAAAAATTGCAAAAACAATAATAGCTTATAGAGCTTTTTTAAGGTAGAAATATGAATACTGGGCATATGACATATTACTCCTACTTTCTTCTACTTCTCTGATACCATAAAAACAGTAATGGATCACAGAGAGATATATATACTTTTATTAGGCACAAGCACAGTTGGTAAACTGACCAAATGCCACTGTTTCCCATTAATTAAATAATGGCAGATTTGACTGATATAAAAAAAAATTAAATGATGATTGGTACACGTAGGGCTCTAACATGTTAAATGCAGCACCTGGGTTTGCGCTTGAAAGAAGAAATATAAGACCGGGTACATCTAGATATGGAAGAAATGCAATACCGGGCCTTGCACCTCTATGGCTGCAAAAGGTGAAATACAGGGCCTGGTACCTCCTGCATTGGAACAGGTAAAAAAAACAGGGCCTGGCACCTCTATCACTGGAACATGTAAAATCTATAGTCTGGCACCTCTATTACTAGAACAGGTGAACTATATAGGCTGGAGCCTCTATGACTAGAACAGGTGTAATACAGGAACCTCTAGGACTGGAAAAGGTAAAATATAGGGTCTGGAACCTCTAGGACTGGAAAAGGTAAAATATAGGATCTGGAACCTCTATGACTTGAAAAGGTAAAATATAGGGTCTGGAACCTCCAGGACTGGAAAAGGTAAAATATAGGGTCTGGAACCTCTAGGACTGGAAAAGGTAAAATATAGGGTCTGGAATCTCTAGGGCTGGAAAAGGTAAAATATAGGGTCTGGAACCTCTAGGACTGGAAAAGGTAAAATATAGGGTCTGGAACCTCTAGGACTGGAAAAGGTAAAATATAGGGTCTGGAACCTCTAGGACTGGAAAAGGTGAGCTACAGGGCCTGGAACCTCTATGACTGAAATAGGTGAGATACAGGGCCTGGAACCTCTATGACTGGAATAGGTGAGATACAGGGCCTGGTACCTCTATGACTGAAATAGGTGAGATACAGGGCCTGGAACGTCTATGACTGGAATAGGTGAGATACGGGGCCTGGATCCTCTGTGACTGGAATAGGTGAGATATGGGGCCTGGGACCTCTATGACTGGAATAGGTGAGATACAGGGCCTGGAACCTCTGTGACTGGAATAGGTGAGATACAGGGCCTGGAACCTCTATGACTGGAATAGGTGAGATACGGGGCCTGGGACCTCTGTGACTGGAATAGGTGAGATACGGGGCCTGGATCCTCTATGACTGGAATAGGTGAGATACAGGGCCTGGAACCTCTATGACTGGAATAGGTGAGATACAGGGCCTGGTACCTCTATGACTGGAATAGGTGAGATACGGGGCCTGGATCCTATGTGACTGGAATAGGTGAGATACAGGGCCTGGCTCCTCTAGATCAGGGACAGGTGAGATACTGGGCCTGGTACCTCTATGACTGAAATAGGTGAGATACAGGGCCTGGAACCTCTATGACTGGAATAGGTGAGATACGGGGCCTCGAACCTCTATGACTGGAATAGGTGAGATACAGGGCCTGGAACCTCAATGACTGGAATAGGTGAGATACAGGGCCTGGAACCTCTGTGACTGGAATAGGTGAGATACAGGGCCTGGAACCTCTGTGACTGGAATAGGTGAGATACAGGGCCTGGTACCTCTATGACTGGAATAGGTGAGATACAGGGCCTGGATCCTATGTGACTGGAATAGGTGAGATACAGGGCCTGGCTCCTCTAGATCAGGGACAGGTGAGATACTGGGCCTGGAACCTCTATGACTGGAATAGGTGAGATATGGGGCCTGGGACCTCTATGACTGGAATAGGTGAGATACAGGGCCTGGAACCTCTATGACTGGAATAGGTGAGATACAGGGCCTGGCTCCTCTAGATCAGGGACAGGTGAGATACAGGGCCTGGAACCTCTATGACTGGAATAGGTGAGATACGGGGCCTCGAACCTCTATGACTGGAATAGGTGAGATACAGGGCCTGGAACCTCTGTGACTGGAATAGGTGGGATACAGGGCCTCAAACCTCTATGACTGGAATAGGTGAGATACAGGGCCTGGAACCTCTATGACTGGAATAGGTGAGATACAGGGCCTGGCTCCTCTAGATCAGGGACAGGGGAGATACAGGGCCTGGAACCTCTATGACTGGAATAGGGGAGATACAGGGCCTGGGTCCTCTGTGACTGGAATAGGTGAGATACAGGGCCTGGCTCCTCTAGATCAGGGACAGGTGAGATACAGGGCCTGGCTCCTCTAGATCAGAGACAGGTGAGATACAGGGCCTGGAACCTCTAGATCAGGGACAGGTGAGATATAGGGCCTGGCTCCTCTAGATCAGGGACAGGTGAGATACTGGGCCTAGCTCCTCTAGATCAGGGACAGGTGAGATACTGGGCCTGGAACCTCTAGATCAGGGACAGGTGAGATACAGGGCCTGGCTCCTCTAGATCAGGGACAGGTGAGATACAGGGCCTGGCTCCTCTAGATCAGGGACAGGTGAGATACTGGGCCTGGAACCTCTAGATCAGGGACAGGTGAGATACAGGGCCTGGCTCCTCTAGATCAGGGACAGGTGAGATACTGGGCCTAGCTCCTCTAGATCAGGGACAGGTGAGATACTGGGCCTGGAACCTCTAGATCAGGGACAGGTGAGATACTGGGCCTGGAACCTCTAGATCAGGGACAGGTGAGATACAGGGCCTGGCTCCTCTAGATCAGGGACAGGTGAGATACTGGGCCTGGAACCTCTAGATCAGGGACAGGTGAGATACAGGGCCTGGCTCCTCTAGATCAGGGACAGGTGAGATACTGGGCCTAGCTCCTCTAGATCAGGGACAGGTGAGCTACTGGGCCTAGCTCCTCTAGATCAGGGACAGGTGAGATACTGGGCCTGGCTCCTCTAGATCAGGGACAGGTGAGATACTGGGCCTGGCTCCTCTAGATCAGGGACAGGTGAGATACTGGGCCTGGCTCCTCTAGATCAGGGACAGGTGAGATACTGGGCCTAGCTCCTCTAGATCAGGGACAGGTGAGCTACTGGGCCTAGCTCCTCTAGATCAGGGACAGGTGAGATACTGGGCCTGGCTCCTCTAGATCAGGGACAGGTGAGATACTGGGCCTGGCTCCTCTAGATCAGGGACAGGTGAGATACTGGGCCTGGCTCCTCTAGATCAGGGACAGGTGAGATACTGGGCCTTGAACCTCTATGAATGAGATACAAGACCTGGCACATCTGAGGCACAAAGGGCCACCGAATAATGAATTGCATTTATCTAGGATTCTTATGATGTGTGAAATAAGACTTTCATTGTGTGTTTGGACTAGTGGTCCTCAGGCTGTTAACATTGTAACAGTATCTCCCAGACTCTGCAAATAGGAGATGGCAGATCATCCAATCAAAAAAACAGGAATGATTGTGTGTATAATTTAGTTATAGCGATTATAGCTGAAAATTGAGTTCAAACTTAATTTCTATGTATTAATTGTAGCATTTGTGCATTTTTTTTCTAGTGTAATTAAAGTCTAGAAAGTCTCTTTCCTTTGCCCAAAGTACTAAAGTAAGGCCAGTATTTACTAAAACTCTCCTGAATTCTCAAGGAAAAATACATTTTCTGCTTTGATAGATTCCATGGCCCTCATTCAATTGCAATTTGGCCAATTGAATAGGGCTCTAAATAAGCACATAACATATATGCTTTAAAGAAGTTTTTAGTTAGTAAACATCTATCCAAAAGCAAGGTTTTCACTACCTAAAAACTTCTTTAAAAAAAATATGCTATGTGCTTATTTAGAGCCCTATTCAATTGGCCAAATTGCAATTGAATGAGGGCCCATGTGTTTTGCAGACTTGTTGTAAACAGACCACTTATTCTGAAAGAATTAGGCAACATCTGCCAGTCTGGGCCAGACATAAGATGATCAAACTGTGCATTGTCCTGTAAGGTGAGTCAGCACCGCACCTTGCCAGGATCTGCTCCCGGCCCTCAGAAAATATTCTGAGCCAAACACGTGAAGTGAAAGCACTCACCCCAGAGCCATCTTTATAAAGCTGTCATTGCAGAATTTTAATGAGTCAGATAAATTCTCCTAAAACCGTAGGTGTTTACAGTATATCTACTTTTAATCCTTTATTGCAGAGTCCTGTAGTAACTTTCAGCAGTTCCTATATCAGCGGCCTCCCTAAAATTACTATTTGTCTCTTCTGATTCATCAATTTCTTACATTAATGTGGAATTCACCAATGTAGATCTACATCATCAAACAGGACACTAAAATACAAAAGGGATTTTCATTTTTTAAATTGATGCATATTTCATTGTTTTCTAATGTTATGTCTAATGGCTGTGCTGAGCTTCCTTCACTCAAATAACCAAAAATTGCACGCTTCCTGCAAATGATAATAAACTCTTCATGCTGCAACCAAGAACACTTTTGGTTCTTTAGACGATGTGTATTATTGCAGTGGAGAACGTATTTATGGCCAGCTTGTAATTTATTGGCGTGTCAGGACTTGAGAGATTGTCCTATTAAATAAAACCAGTGGTGAAAGACACCTGTCCACTAAAGGTAAATAAACAGTTTCGGTGCTGTAAAAATGGTCACTTCAGCTTTTAAAAAAATATATTTTACAGTAAAAAGAGCTTAATTTTTTACTAATTTTCTACTTGATTGTGATTGCTTTACATGTTTTTTTTTAAAATAGCTTTTAATGACATTAGTGGCTGAAGTCTGGTGCAAGAAAAATCTTCAGATGGCATTGGGACAGGTCACAAGGGGTCGGACTCAAACAGATCATCTGGTAGTATAGGTGAGAGGCCACCAGCTGACTGATTATCAGAGTCTGCACCTATGGGAAAGCATTTTTGCAAGAGCCCTCCATCATCCCATCCTACTCTTTTTTTCTGGGGCTTTGTTGCATTGCTTGCCTACTTTTAAATCATGCAATATTGTAACTTTCCTTATCAGTTGCCATCATGATTTTACCATTAAGTAAATATTCTACTTTTGGGGTTTATGTCTTAAGTGCATAGTTGTGCATTTATCAGTGTTCAATTTTAGATCCCACATATTTGACCATTGCTCTAGTTTTATTAAATCAATATGTATTTGATTTAAAGGTATGTGCAAGTGAGCTGAGTTATGAATGAATCTAAAAAAGACACTCAGACTCAGAGACACTCACACTCAGGGACACATACACTCACACAGCCACTCACACAGAGACACATGCAGAGACCATGAACGCATGCTCTCTTCCTCAAACTTGCAAGTCATTGCAGGACCATAAATCAAGCATAAATGCTAATTTGCCTAAAAGACAGATTAAAATAGGAAGAGAAGCTGAAATGTTTGGTTTCAGTACAGTTATAATGTATCAGAATTTATCAAGAGGGTGTATGCCTAAAGAACAACCGTGTAACATCTCAAGCATTTTTACTTGAATGTTGATTTGTGGTCCTTTAAGGACCCAGTGTAGCAGGCTGCATACAGCATTGCTGATTGGCTCAAAGCTGTGCATGCTCAGATAGACAGGGTACACTTTTACAAAAATGAACCCTCTCAGGAGCCTAGGTCAATTCTGGGGTTGTAAACATCACCTGCAACAGTTTTTTTTTAATGCAAAGCTAGAAAAACATAGTGCATGCAAATAAATGTAACCATCCAATACTAATCTCCCTCTATCAGATGCATTCATAACTCAGCTCACTTGCATATACCTTTAATAGCCTATAGTTACTTTAGCCTTCCCTTGTACCCTATATTTGCAGTTTCCAGTCATCTGGGACTACTAACAATAATGATTTATTAAAAATGTAGATAACTGTGTGGCAAGTGCCCGTCTAAGCTCCTTCAGTACCCTTAGATGTACATTGTCTGGGCCCACTAACTTGTACACTTGTAATTTTCATAAAGCTATTTTTTGCAAAAAAGCACCTATGTTATTTATTTTATCACTTAATGCAGCAGCCTTCAATGGAAATACACCCTCTGATGTACACTGAAAAATAAGAGGATAATTCAGGCAGTTTGCTATATCCCTGTCTTCCTCTACACCGCAATGATCGAACTGTTCCTCCCTTCATTTTTCTCTTTTTACTAATATACCTAACATTTTGTAACCTTTTTTATTGATTGTGTAATTTTCTGTTCTACTGTGTCTTTGCACATCTGATAACCGGTTTTGCTTGCCTCTGTTTGATTTTACATTATTCTCTATTCTTCTCTGACTGAGCCTTGTTTTATCTTCTATAAAATAGCTTCTGTGATTTGCAAATATTTGCTACCTGCAGTGGCAAAGCTAGAGAATGGAGGGCCCTGGTGCAAAAAAACATTTTTGGGCACCCTCCCCCAATGACGAGTTGTAAATAATATTTTGCCTTAAGACTCCCCTAATACCAACTCACTCAGTGCCCCTACCCAAGACCCTTTCCCATAGAGGTGGCCCTCCCCTTACCTCCATCTTTACATAGCATTCAGTCTATCTCAACACCGACCTCCACACAGCACCCACCCCTCTGAGCATCCTTACATACATAGAACCCAGTTTTGTCAGCAGACATCCCTTCTCAGCATCCATTCCCACACAGCACCCAACCCTTCTCAGCACTCACCTCACAGAACCCATCCCCCTATGCTCTGCTGTCATCCAGCCCTTGCTCTTTCTCATCTCTTGCCTGATACACATCCCCAGCATGCTGCACTGCTCCATACTGCCACCACTTGGAGCTTCAGTAAAAATGCTCTACAGAAAAAAAATGAAATGCCAAAAACAAAAATTACACAGCAATGCACCCCCAAAGGAGGGCCCTGGTACACTGCACTACTGGTGGCTCCGCATCTGGCTACCTGTCTAGAGTAGATAGATAGATAGATAGATAGATAGATAGATAGATAGATAGATAGATAGATAGATACTGTAGGACTTTTCATGTGCCCCTATTCTTTACCTCGCTCCACTAGACTATCCTCAAAACCTTACTAAAAATGAATCTGTTTAATGAAGCTTATCATGTTCAGTCTTAGTGTGCACAGCCCTCTATATCCTGCCCATACCCTTTAGTTTGTAAGTCTTCAAGTTTTCAATCTTCATTGATTGTTTAGTGAAAGCACTATTTACTTTTTATTATTGTAAGATCAAAGACAGAGCCCTCTATTATTTTGCAGTGCTTTAAACTGTTGTTGACTTGTACTTATCCCATGTATATCGCTACAGAATTTGTTGTCGCTTTACAAATAAAGCATAATAATAATAGTGTCAATATATAGGCACACGGATATAAAATATAAAGTACACAACACATCTAGCCTAACCATTTTATATATCTATAAAAAATATTGGTTTATATTATTTTATCCTTTTTTTACAGAGACATTAAAAGGTATCTAATTTGAGTTTATTGCCACCCAGACAGGGAAATTGCATAAGGCACATGTGTGCCCGTATGAACAGATGTGTACATTACGTAACACATGTAATTACATGCAGGAAGCAACTTGTCCCAGACACCTCATGACAGACATGTTAACCTTGTGTTGTCTGAAAAACAACACTAAAGGGAAGGCATTGCCAAATTTCTGTTGTTTACAACAAGTGCCGCCTTACCCATTCACAGCCAGAGGGCAAGGCAATGTGTTCCAGTCAATAAACTAAGACTTTACGTGGAATGTATATATATATATATATATATATATATATATATATATATATATATATACAGTATCTCACAAAAGTGAGTACACCCCTAACATTTTTGAAAATATTTTATTATATCTTTTCATGTGACAACACTGCTACAATGTAAAGTAGTAAGTGTACAGCCTGTATAACAGTGTAAATTTGCTGTCCCCTCAAAATAACTCAACACACAGCCATTAATGTCTAAACTGTTGGCAACAAAAGTGAGTACACCCCTAAGTGGAAATGTCCAAATTGGGCCCAAAGTGTCAATATTTTGTATGGTCACCATTATTTTCCAGCACTGCCTTAACCCTCATGGGCATGGAGTCGACCAGAGCTTCACAGGTTGCCACTGGAGTCCTCTTCCACTCCTCCATGATTTCTCCATGATGAGACCTGGCACTCCCTTACCTTCTGTTTAAGGATGCCCCACAGATTCTCAGCAGGGTTTAGGTCTGGAGACATGCTTGGCCAGTCCATCGCCTTTACCTTCTGCTTCATTAGCAAGGCAATGGTCGTCTTGGAGGTGTGTTTGGGGTCAATATCATGTTGGAAGACTGCCCTGTGGCAGTATTCCATCATGATAACGACCACAAACACATATACTGACTTATATTAAGTCAGTATATATATATTGACTTGAAATAACACGCCTAAATATTTCAAAGTAGCAAATGCTAATATGTCATGCAATAAAAATAATTCTTGTTCTGTTTGGAGGAAATATGAGGGAACGCAGACAGTCCAAAACACATATCAGGGTGAAAGAGACAATAGTTCAGTACCAGCTACATTTTAAAACAGATGTGTTAATAGAGATTCTAAATAATGTATACTTATGTCTACCTGATATAAAGCAGTGTATCCATAAATATAAAGACGTAAGGAAATACTAACAAAAAAAAGAATAAGGAACTTTATGTAAATTCTTGTGAAAATATAAAAAATGCTGGAAACTAGATGGCACACTCAGAAAGTATATAAAGGTGTATAGTCTTCTAAAGGGTATGAGGCAGATAATATGTTTGACTTGTGGAAAAATTCCTTGTAACATAAAACATACATTCAGCCACACAAGGCCTATGTGCCATTTTTGGGGAACATCCTAACTAAAGGGATATTTGATCCCAAACGTACCATGCTGCCTCAGTAAATTATGCAACACCGGAGTGTGCCATTCAAACCATGAAAACATACACACACATTAAAAACTGTAACAACCCAATCACAAAGCCTCTGCTTGCTCTGGTGATCCAGTTAATATTTGTCAAAAAGCTAATATAGAAAGTTAAAGGACAGTCCCTAGATGGGTATAAACTAAATAATTGCATTTACCTATTTTTGGTTTTAAGTACTGGAACTTTTTCTTTGGAGCTTGTCTATTTTGACTTCAAAAAATGTAAAGATATAAAAAAGATATAAAAGAAGATTTTAGGCACAGCTGCTTTAAATGACAACTATAGTTGCTTTTTGGTCTTTTCCACTAACCATGACAATGGAAAAAAAATGTTTTTAGAAAGAAAAAATATATATAAATAAAAGTAACCTTTACATTTTGCAGCTTCTCCATGCAATAATTTTTTTAATTTAGGTTTCCATTTTTTTTCTTTTTTCTTTTTCAGGTGGGTGCATCTTTGTAAATGAATGCGTTTTCCTTCAGTTCTGATGAGGACACTGGCAGTTGTAGATTTCACATCTCCCTGTGCAGAAAGAGACTTCCAATCTATTTAAAGTCTTCTCCCAATTCAGGAAGTTGATTTGCTGAGACCAAAATAGTAGATTCTATAGAAGGATAATTGCATATAAAAAGTAATACGTTAGAGTCTGTACTAATTTTGTACAATAAAAGAACATGTTTTCAAGTGTAATACAGATTTTTTTTTTTTTTTAAATGACCACAGTGGCCCATTAAAGGCTTCTGTATGTAGTGATACACAGTTAATTTTCAGAGCCCTTCTGTTAGATACCAGCAGTGCTATTAAAGAACCTTTGATGGACACTGTCATCAAGACACTTTGGTGAATGTTGCATATATGAGAGAGGGTTTTCATTTCTGCATGAGCACCGCTTGCAGTTTTCACTACAACTGCCTTCTTCTGAGCATGAAGGTGTTAAATACTGAAAGCTGAAATTACATAGATACAAGTTCTTGCCACTGTCCTCCAAGCTAGAACCAAGGGATGACGAAGATAGAACATTCTATATGAAATTTTCAAAAATTAAGACTTTCTTTAAAATGCTTAGGGCTTACACAGCTGTTAATGTTTTTAGTATTGTTACATACTTCACAACAGTTACGTTTTTCCTAAACTGCAGTGATACCTTAAGCGAGAAACCTCTGAATTATAGTTTCTATACCGAATTCAGTGATGGCTCAAAATATATTGATAGAAATGGAGGATACCAAAGTGGCTTGAAAACTATCCCCCGATCTCAATTCTCTTCCTAGGAGTGTACAACCCCATCCAAGAACATTATAATATAAGACCATCGGTTCATTTGGATTTTATGCTGCCCTAGGACCTACAAGTTTGCCGCCCCCCCCCCCCCCCCAACCCGTGGAGAACTCTCTTGCAGCTCCTCTTTTCCCATTTTTATATCTCAAATCACAAGTTTATGTGTGTTTATGTGTATATATAGGGTCTTATTGTAGCCAGTGATGGAGCCAGTACGTTATTTTGCTATTCAATTGGCGTTTTTTGCGAGCCGCAAACGGGTAACGTGTTACAGGCTTGAAATCCTTGCGGTTGTTAAAACCAGAACTTACAGCCCATCTAAGTTTTTGATCTTTCAAGTACGCAAGAGTTACAATAGCTAATATCACAAATCGATATTCAATTGCTACAATTCCCCAAGCCCGCAAATGTAGAAGATAATCCTACGAGTACTAGGGACGACTCGCAAAAGGGTTAAAGACATGTCCGTAGCACTGTAAATGCAAATAAATAATCAATACTGCACTGTAAATGATGATGTAAGACATTAGAATTATTTGCACAACAGTCTCAAGCTCGCAAATCGCCAATCAAAAGATATTTTTTGTTTTAATTCGGGGTTATATCGATCTCAGGAATCAATGAGTTAATACATATCAGGCCACCCCCATGGACTAGAACAGTATTGGTCTTCATTTTTATTAGTTTGTATTTTGCAGTTTTGCGAAACTGGTGGCATATTGGACCTCTAAATGATAATTGATTGACATGTAACCTCCATCTTCTACTGCCGTAATGATGGCGGTGTCATTTTCTATTGGCTGTTTCGGAATGGGTAGTTAAGGCCTTGCTAAATTAACCATGTTCCCGCCCTGAACTGTTACGTATGAGTGCATGGTTTCTGCTTTCAGGCCCCTGACTTGCGGGTTTGTTCAATTGAATAGCACCGTAATTCAAGAACGCAGCACGCCCGCAGACATACGGCCTGTATACAGCGGAATGCAGGCTTATAATTGAATGAGTCTCAAAGTGTGTCAGAAGGTGTCAAGTACATTTACAGATAGAGTATCAATGCATATAGACATTCATGGGCATATATAGATGTATTTTATTGTACTGCATTTTCAGACAGCTTGCTGTCCCCTGAAAAGGTGCCTTCCTAGGACTGGACCTAGTATACCTAGGCAGAAACACACCTCTCTATCAACTCGCTGTCAAAGATGGTGCAACTGCAGCTTTTTGGATAATTTCCCTCTGGAACTCCCTTTTGCACCATTAAATTCCAGGATTCCTTGAAATACAGTTCTTGAGACACTGCTCCAGGACAAGAGGCAAATATAATCCATAGTTGTCAGCATATAATTTTTCTCAAAGTACACTGTGTCATGGACGCCATATGTTTATGCATAATGTAGTGATGACAGCATAATATAATGTACAGCTGATCAGCAGAGAACAGTGTTGCACTTACATCACACCACAACACTACAAATTCATGTAAGTCCATAAAACTGTCAATTGGTACTGAACACACTATTATACTGTGAGAGAGCTGGTGCACACGTGGACTTTGTTTAAATACCATACACATATAAAAGTATATAATACAGATTGATGAATTATTTATAATGTAGAAATACTACATTATTGGTGACCAACCAGGGAGCCACATGTGGCCCGTGGAGGTTTTCTTGTAGCCCTAGATGGTTCTCTGGAGTGGGAAAGCATGTATAATTGTACACAACTCTACATATTCTCCCTACATAAATAGTATACAATTCTATTGTGATCCACAAAGCACTTTTATTCAACATCTGATCCATAATTGCTCTGTATTCTATAAGAAGCCCGTAAGTGACTCTAACCTGTGATTTTTTTTCTGCAGGTGTCTTTTTCTCTAAATGTTTAGATGTATTCTATTGACTCAATGAGCTAGAGCTACGGGTCTAATAGAATATCAATTTTGTGTAACTTTTTTAGAGCTCATAATATTCGAGCTGTGCTAAAACCAATGTAGTTCTAAGGTCGGTTTAGCATCTTTGCCTGGCTTGTAGTGATTGTGGGTGGGGAACTCATAATTGGATTGTGAGTAGCTAATAGAATATGTGGTAATTTTATGAGTGGTTTTAAGTGTTTATAAATTTACAATCTGAGCAATTGAATAGGGCCCATAGTGCCTGGAGACATACATTAAAGTTGTTTCTTTCTATAATGAAAAAGCAGGCTGCTATTAGGTACCACTGATATTAGACTGAGAAACATTATATTGAAACTCAAAATATAAATCACATATATAGTTGTGAGCATGCGGGTTGTTGCCAACGCTGCGGGCTTGCTTAGCAAGCTTGCGGCCCTCAGAAAAAATATGACCTTAACGGCTAAACCGCGCACACAAAAAAACATTAAAAACACAGTAAATACCCACAAAAAAATACATAAAAGTTTACCCACAGCAAGGGGAGGCACCCAGGACCTCTGCAAGTGAAGTTACACCTCAATTTAAGTCCAAATTGAAGAGTTTAGACACACGAAATTCCTCTAAGCGAGAGAAAAAATGGCCACTGAAAAAAACAAAAACGAGGCTCCACGACCCCGGACCGCCCAGACACCTACAATTTACCCAAGAAGGGATCCGAGATAAGCTCGGAAACCCTCATTAAATCCACGGGATCCCAGATAAGCTGGGAAACCCGCATTAACCCCACATTAACCCTCGCAGTGGGGGTCCCCGATCACACGCTGCAATGAAAATTCAAAATTCCCGCCTTAAGGGTCCTTAAAGGACCCGTCATATAAACAAAAAAATTAACCCTATCATGCATGGGGCTCTATACAGAACCCCATCAATCCCCTAAAAAACCCTGTCACTCATGGGGGTCAATACAGAGCCCCATAGGCCCGTCTATTAACCATGTCACTCATGGGGGTCAATACAGACCCCCATAAGTACTTAATTAACACCGTCACTCATGGGGGTCAATACAAACCCCCATAAACCCATAATAAAACCCCTCACTCATGGGGGTCAATACAGACACCCATAAACCCCTAATTAACCCTGTCACTCATGGGGGTCAATACAGACCCCCATAATACATATAATTAAACCTGTCACTCATGGGGGTCAATACAGATCCCCATAAGCACTTAATTACCACTGTCACTCATGGAGGTCAATACAGACCCCCATAAACCTATAATTAACCCTAACACTCATGGGAGTCAATACAGACCCCCATAAGCACTTAATTAATCAGGTCACTCATGGGGGTCAATACAGACTCCCATAAACCCATAATTAACCCTGTTACTCATGGGGGTCAATACAGACCCCCATAAGCCCTTCATTAACGCTGTCACTCATGGGGGTTAATACAGACCCCCATAAATCCACAATTAACCCTGTCACTCATGGGGTCAATCCAGACCCCCATAAACCCATAATTAACTCTGTCACTCATGGGGGACAATACAGACCCCCATATACCTATACACTCATGGGGGTCAATATAGACCCCCATAAGCACTTAACACCGTCACTCATGGGGGTCAATACAGACCCCCATAATACATATCATTAACCCTGTCACTCATGGGGGTCAATAGAGACTCCCATAACCACTTTGATTAACCCTGTCACTCATGGGGGTCAATACAGCCCCCCATAAACCAATAATTAACCCTGTCACTCATGAGGGTCAATACAGACCCACATAAGCCAATGAATAACCCTGGCACTCATGGGGGTCAATACAGACCCCCATAAAACCCTTAATTAACCCTGTCACTCATGGGGCCCAATACAGACCCTCATAAGCACTTAATTAACCCCGTCACTCATGAGGGTCAATACCCCCCAATCTAACTAATATACAATAAATCCTATCTATCTAAATAAACATAATCTACATTGTACTTACCTCCCCGCGATGTCCATCCTCCTCCTCTCCCAGAGCCTTTTCCGGAAGAAAATAGCCAATGGCGCCGTCTGATTGGTTGAAAACGCTGTCTATCAATTTCAACCAATCAGAAGGCGCCAATGTGTGAGCCAATCAGAAAGGGATACACCCCAAAATACAACTCTGATTGGATAATGCACCTGTCAATCTTTATTTAAACCAATCACAAGGCGCAGATGCCTTCAGCCAATCACAATGGAATACACCCCCACAGGGTGATTGGCTGGAGGCATCTGGGCATTCTGATTGGTTGCACTGACAATAGCCAAACACAATGGGATACACCCCCACGTACTGATTGACCGAAGACATTTGCACCTTCACATTGGCTGTTGTCAATGTCAATCAGTATTACAGCCAATGAGAAGGTGCAGATGTCTTCAGCCAATCACCCCATGGGGGTGTATCCCATTATGATTGGCTGATGGCAAAAAAGCCTTCTGATTGGTTTAAATAAAGATTGACACGCGCATTATCCATTCAGAGTGTGATTTTGGGGTGTATCTCTTTCTCATTGGCTCACACATTGGTGTCTTCTGATTGGCTGAATTTGATAGACAGCGTTTTCAGCCAATCAGAAGCCGCCATTGCCAATTTTATTCTGGAACACTCCGGCTCATTAGCGTCGGGGAGGTTCGCAAGTGTGGACCTCCGTTAGTTTTTTACAAATTTTTTTTTTAGAGTGCGGATTGTTCCAGGGCTCATCCGTGGCAGAAGAGGAGGAGGCCTGGGACATCGCAGGAAGGTAAGTACAATGTATATTATGTTTATTTGACTTTGTTTTTATGTTTATGCCTGTTGTATTAATGTAATGTTTTTTTTCAACAGGGGCCGTACCGGAGAAGAAAAGAAGAAGGACGGGGACATGCTGGAAAGGTGACTAGAATATTTAGAATGTTTATTTATTTACTGCAAATGTTGTACTAATTATTTTTTTTCTTTCCCTAGGTGGCTGATCTGAAGGGACATCTGCAAAGGTAAGTGGTCTTAATTATTTTATTTTAGCTTAGAATTAGGGTTTTTTTGGATAGAGATAGCATTTATTGTATGTTACATAGGGGGATGTATATTAGATAGATAGCATGTATTGTATATTAGATAGATTGGGTGATGTATTTTAGATAGATAGTATTGATTGTATATTAGATAGATTGGGTGATGTATTGTATTGTATTTGATTTTATTTGTATTGTATGTATTCTATATGTATTTCCTTTTCAGGTGTGTAATTTTTTTTTTCTGTACTGGGGGGGGTGTAATGTACTTTGTTATTTTCTGTAATGTTCCCTTTTTTTATTTTTTGTGACTTAGATTTTTTTATTTTATGTAATGTAGATTTTTTATTTTTGGTGACTAGTTTTTTTTTTCTTTCTGGAATTAGAGTGGTGGGGGGTTATTCGGAGGTAGGTAGGTAGTGTAGGTAGGTAGTGTAGGTGTTAATAGGTTTGTGTAGGGGGTAGTTTAGATTTAATGGTTTATACTTACTGTCATAGCACTTATGGGGTAATGTTAGGCTTCTAACTGTCCCATGAGGGTCTTTAAATACCCTTATGGGACTAATGGGGTTAAATAGAGGCTTATGAGGGTCTGTATAGACCCCCATAAGAGGCCGGGTTAAAATGGTGTATTGCTTACACTATGTGGGTCATGAGGGTCCTGGATGACCCTCATGGCACTTATAGTGTTATTACATGCGTTCATTAGTGTGTTAGAGGGGTCTATATAGTTGAGGCACACAGTACACTCACATTGTGTAGCAAACAGCCTTTCAACACTTTCTTTTATTGACCGTCATTTTTTGACGGGCAAGTCGCTAGTATAATAATAAACTGAATAAAAATGATTTACATTTTCCTTGTAAGGAGAAAATAGATAAAATATATATTTATTTTAAAGGGACCCAGTCACCTGAACAGGAAGTGGGTTTAATTTAAAATAGCATTAAAACTGTCTACACATTGTATTAGCCTTTTTTCACTATAGTAAATCATCCCAGAGATACTTAGCATTGTTTTTGCAGCTCCTCTAAGTTAAATTGTGGATGAGTATGATCATTTGTGGTTGGAAGTGCTTGATAGGGGCATGGGAGAGGATCACATTGCAGCTTGGGGTATATTGATTTCTCCACCATATTGACAGACACGCAGACGGTGATACAAATTAGCACATTAAATCAGCTACGTAGCATTCAGAGTTACTGATTTTCATTAAAGTGCAACACAAATGGAACGGATATCTCAGGAATGGTTCCATGTAAAATGGATAGTTCAATGTATAGTCAGTTTTTCATCCTCTTTGAGAATAATACAAATAAAACACACTTGATAGAGTCTCTTTTAACCCATAAGCACATTTAACAGCCCACTAATAGACTGAACTAATTTTATAGTAGAGATATACAATAACAATGCTCTGGGCATCCTCAGGAGGCTTCACTATGTATCCCAGTAGTATATCTGTCCATGTTTCTGGTTGTGTGCTTATCCAGTGGGTTTCCAGTTCCTTCTCCAGTGGACCGCCATTTGTCTGACCTCTCTGCTATGACCTGCCCATCTTTGGTGGACCTACATGGTATAGCTCACAGCTTCATTGATGTACACAAGCCTGTTCACTCCAACAAGTTATTGATCCAGAAAAGGATATAGGAGTTACTGGCATTAAATATGTGAAATGTCCAACAGCCTATCCATCTCTTCTAACTATAAAGGTATACAAAATACTTTTCCACACCAGCAGGGGCGTAGGAACTAGGAGGGATGGGGGGACAAATCCCCCCAGATTGTATGGTTAGAGGAAAGGGTTATTTATATGCATAGATTTAACACAGCAAATATCCCTGGTGTCTAATAGGGCCCTTTAGATTGTAAGTAGTGAGTTTCCAATCTTGGAGGGTGCTTTTGGGATAAAAGCTCTTTCTACAAAGATTCTAATCTTAAAACCAAGCCCTCCGTTTTTTGCAGTTGTTGTTATTGTATTTTTCTTGTTCTTTTCCCCTGTACAGCGCTATGGAATATGTTGGCGCGTTACAAATAAAAGTTAATAATAATCATAATAATAATAATAATAAAAATAATAATAATCTATTCCTTTCTCGCCCTTGCAGTCTCCAATTGCTCTCCCTTACCTCCTGTTCCTTAGGTTGTTTCAGATGGTGGCACGTCCTTCGCATGCAGCTGAATAGCGCGCCGTCATCAGGGCACAGAAACTTCTCCTCATGCTGCCCCTGTCTTGTGCTGTATGATCTGCCCCTGTCTGGTGCTGTGTGTGCTGCCCCTGGGTGGTATAATTAAGGGGTGCATGATATAGGGGTCAGTCCAAGCAGAAGTGTTTAATCTGGCATCCCGACCTTCGCACATGAGAAGCAGACCCTGCTTGCCTTGCAGAGCGTCATCAGAGCGCAGTTCTCGGCGCCCTGATGACGGTGCGCTATTCAGCTGCGCGAGAGGGTTGGGGTGCCGTCTCAGATTACTGCAATAGCCGGGTCTCACATGATCATGCGAGATTGCTATTCTATTGATTTTGCTCAGCTTCCATCTTATGGTATGCTCCGTGCTATCAACTTTGGTTGCAGATCCCTCTTTTGTATATGTGTTGTGTTTGTACGTATTTCATGGGTGCACCTGCTCGCTCACATTATAATAGGTATGTTCAGTTCCACTTATTTATGGTTTTACATGAATGTATTGTAAAGTGATATAAGTGGAACTTAATCTGTTGTGCTGTGTTCGGCATTATTTTGTGCTTTCATCATTACATTATGGACAGTCATGTGATGTCTGTGACACAATGTTCCTTGGGAAAAATGGTATGTTGAAAGAGTTCTGATGTTTGTGAGTGAGTTAAAGGGACAGTGTAACGGTTAAACAAGTAAACAAGTTATGGCCATTTAAAAGAATAAATTGCTTCCAGAATGAAAGTCCTATTAGCGCAATTAGATCATTTTTTTAAACAATTTTTATACATTTTCCTCTGCTTTAATCTAGGGGCTACAATCAGGGGTGTAGGAGCCAGAATAATTCTGGGGTGGATACAGCTCATTGTATATATACATATGTACATACTGTACATACAAGAATAAAAACATCTGGTGGGGTTCCTACGCCCATGGCTGCAATGTTGGGATTTCAGCCTCTTTTTATCCGGCAGATTTTGTCATTGTGTGGACAGCAATCTGTCATTGTCCTGTGAATCCTCAAATTGCATCTTCTAATGCAGATACAGCATAGCCAGCTTATTGGTCCACATAGTCATGTGGTGCTGCTACTACACTAAAATGACAGCACATGAGCAATAAGAAAGTGCTGGCTGTGTATAAGATGCAATATGGGTTTCATAGTAAATGAAGAGATTTGTATCTACCCAACTCACACAACTACAGATTCATCAAACCCATTCAGTACATTTTCAGTTATATTTTTTATCATTGCTCTAATGTTCACAACTTCACTTAGCGTCAAAATCACGTACTTGTTTTCAAGAGATATGGAAGGTTTGTGGGTTTTATTAGATATGTAATATATCTATGCATCTATTTACTTTTATGTACTTTGTTTATTAAGGAGCACTTAAAAGTTCTGTTTTAAAATCATATATAAAAAAAATCATACTGTTCTGCCTAAAATCATACAAATAGTCCCTGTATGGGTCTGCCCACTTCAGCGTATGCAGGCTCTGTAGGGCTGGACGTGCAGTGTAGTGCCCTAGCATATCATGGACCATGTCTCAGAAAACATGTTGCACATTCTGCTGAGACAGTTAAAACAGAACGTTTAAGTACTTCTTAATAAAACAAAGTACATAAAAGTAAATAAATACATAGATACCGTATATTAGATACCACGTAAAATCCAGAAACCTTCTGGATATAGTTATAATTTCTCGTTCTCATTATTTGTTCAGCATGAGCATTGGATCCACAAAGATTTATGTGTATTTATTTTTTACATAGATTTAATAAAAACAATGACTTAATGCTTTTCCCAGTCATTACAATGGTTACAATGAGGAATCCTCAATGTTTGCATGTATTTTTGTTTTTAACTAATTACTCTTCATATAAGAGCACCCAAATACTGACAGGATTAGTTACCATCATCTATGGAGTTTGTATCAGTATTATCCCCGTTTTGCAATAATCTCTTAAGTGTATAAATTCTTCAGATATTTTTTGTGACACTGAGTAACAAACCTACGACTGGAGTAGAAGAGATCAGACAAATCATTATCTGATTCCACCCCTCCCATGGTAGTAAATCATAACACAAGCACCCTGTTCTCTAACAATTCACCTAAATTAAAATATCCATCCATGGCCCAAGCCACTGTTCAGCAAACCACCTGCCCCTGTAGGAATGGCCAAAATCCCACATTGGTAAACACTTCCAAACAATCATTGGCCATTACAGCTAATTGGGCAAGGTCCATCAATTAAACTTACGCAGAAAGATCTGCCACGTGATGTGGCTTCCGAATTCCATGGAAAGATCTGTCCATTGAAAACAAGACGGCAGCAAAGTTCAAAGGCTACAGAAGAGATTAGAATTCTCTTAAAATGACCTTTTTCTAAGATAATTAACAGCCTAGCAAACCTCTCATATAACATGTTCATATTACTAAATCTAAGCTCCTGGGTGTCAGTTACACTTGATAATAATGTGCTTTGTCCTATCCCAGTGATTGCCTGTCTTTCTGTCTATCTTTCTATCTATCTATCTATCTATCTATCTATCATCTATCTATCTATCATCTATCTATCTATCTATCTATTTTACATCAATGGTCAGATTTCTCTCACACCTGTCTTCAACTCTATTTAATTTAATTACTTGCATTACATATTTGTATTTATGGAGTTAACCATTTTTTTGGAAGCAAATTGCCCCACAGATCACATTTGCCACAGCGTATCCCCTTTGGCCCCCGCGCAACCTCTGTGGCCCCTGGGGAACCTCTGCGCCCTGCGGAACCTCTGTAGCCCCCGCAGGACCCCTGTGCCCTCTGGGGTCCCAAGAGCCCCCTGTGGCTCCTGTGAACCTCCCATGGGGCCCCTGCGGCCCCTTATGGCCTACTGTGGCCCCTTAGAGGCTCCAGGGATCCTGCGAGTCTCCTGCATGCCCGTGGGCCCCTATGGTCCCCGTTGACCTCCAATGGGTCCCCTGCTGCCCCTTATGGCCCACTGTGGCCTCCATGGCCCCCGCGGAACTCCCTTGGATCCCCTGCAGCCCCTTAAGGCTCACTGTAGCCCCCACAGGCCACAGGGCCCCCTGCAGGCCTTGTGGCCCCCACGCCACCTTATGGTCCCTGCTGACCTCCTGTGAATCCCCTGCAGCCCCTTATGACTCACCGTTACCCCCACACAGGCCCCAGGTGCCCCCTGTTCCCCCCATGGTCCCTTATGCCCCCTGTGGACCTCCTATAACCCCTGCAGCCCCTTATAGCCCACTGTGGCCCCCCATTGTGCCCCTGCATGCCCTATGGCCCCTATGGCTACTAATGGCCCCCGTGGACCTCCTCTGGCTCCTCGCGGACCTCTGAGGACTCCCTCAGTCACCTGCGGCCCCCGCAGCCCCCTGTGGCCTCCCACGGACCCTTGTGGCCCCCCTCAGTCCTTGCTGTCCCCTGTAGCCCTCACTGCCCCGTTTTGACCCCCGTGGACCTCTGCAGCCCCTTATGGTCCACTGTGGCCCCCCACTGTGCCCCCCGCAGGCCCTGTGGACCCTATGGCTCCTTATGGGACCTGCAGCCCCTGTGGCCCCTCACGGTCCTCTGCGGCCTCCCTCAGCCACCTGTGGCCCCTGGAGCCCCCTGTTGCCTCCCCCGGCCCTTTGTGGCCCCCTCTGTACTTGCTGGCTGCTTGTGGCCCCCTCTGTCTTTGCTGGCCCTCACGCGGCCCTCTGTGGCCCTCTGGCCTGCAGTGGACCCTTTTCACCCCAGGAAGTGGAGTGCGGCACCGGGCAGGTAAGAAAGTATTTATAGTACTGTAATATATTCATTTTCTTGATTAATGCTGAAATTCAGTGTTCTAGTGCCATTAGATTCCACAGCACCATTTAAAATCGGGAATTGAAAAGAAATACTCTGGTGTTCAGCTGCTTGGTCAGGCAGATGGACACCTGGATACGGTTAGCCTTGGACAACTGCAAGCCCAATAGATAAAATACCCTTTTGTTATAATTAGGAATCTTCCGCACAGCTGTTCCTTCCCTGAATGAGTTAATGTCTCTGGGTACTTTAGACAATGCTGGGAGGACAAAGGGTGACACACGTATGAGCTCAGAGGGGGGTTGTCTGGCTGTCTGGTCACATGAACATCTGATTTAGGAGAAAGTCCCACTTCAAAGCTCTTGTGGAATGTCAGAAATGTGCATTAACAATGATTATCCCCCCTGCAGGGCACAGACTGGGAGAGGGGAGATCACCCAATTCTCACCTTAGTGGTACTGACATAGGGAGAAGGCAGATATATAGAAGAGATAGGAGGGAAAAGACATGCTGCCTAGTCACTGAATGCTAGTGTCAGTCCAGGAACGGGGACACAAATAATGTTTACTACTACTTGTCCATGCAAATCAAACTGTCAGGAGATGTAAGCTCTTACAAGGAGGAGGTATGCTTACAAGAGCTTACAATTTGTGATCTTACATCTCATGACAGTTTGGTTGCATGGTCAAGTAGTAAATATTATTTGTCTTACAATAGCAGGGCCGTCTACATCTTCTGTACCAGTATACACCTTTTCTCATATTTATTTTATGTACTCACTGTATCCACTGTTTCTAGCATTATGGAATATGTTGGTGCTATATAAATAAATAATAAGAATAAGACTAATCGGTATCTGATAGAGAGGCTTGCATTGGTACCGGTATGAGAGAAATATATTAAAGGACCACTGTAAATAATTTTTTGATAATCTAATCATAATATTAATAATATAAAGATTGTATTTCAAAAGCAAGTTGTTTTACACTGTGTCATTTATCCCCCACTTTCTCTTCCCTGACCCATTCCTTATTTTACCACTAATCACATGGGGCCGGATTCAATTGCAATTTGGTCAATTGAATAGGGCTCTATATAAGCACATAGCATATTTATTTTTACAGAAGTTTTTAGCTAGTGAATTTCTATCCAAAAGCAAGGTTTTCACTAACCAAAAACTTCTGTAAAAAAATATGCTATGTGCTAATATAGAGCCCTATTCAATTGGACAAATCACAATTGAATGAGGCCCTTAGTCCACCAATTAAAGCAGTCGTAGAACACATTTTGGGATGTGACAGCCCATGATGTTACTGGCTTTGTCCTTCATGCAAAACTGTCTCTCCCTAATAATATGATCTGTTTAGCCAATTAGGCATGACAGAGAGTGGGTGCTTGGGAAGAAAAAAATACATGGGGGGATGAGAAGTGTGACAACTGAAAAGTATTATGTATTCCATGTAACAAACTTCTTAATGTTTAATGTTATGGCACAAATCATACATAGAAACCCTGCTTAATGATACTTCGATGAGCGTTGATTCACTATATCGCTCTTTTCCCCTCTAATTCCACGCTTAGCGCTAAACCCTGCAATATTGCATTTTTTGCGCACCAAATTTAATTTGGCCGTTTAAATGCCCGATTAGTGCTTGCCGATTCACCATATCACTCTCTGAACACTATGGCGATAAAATACCCAGTTTAGCGCTGTTTCACGTAGCGCTCCTTCATGCAGGAACACATGTGAAGCTCCAATCAGGGTATTACTGTATTCATTAAATGATGACTGATATTTCTTGAAAAAATGAAGTCTCTCCATTGTTTCACAGTCTGTTGGGTATTTTATGAAACAATAGAGTTAAGTGAGGTAAAATTGGGTTATGTAAGGTTAAGTGGGGTTGTTGTTTCGTCGTTCAGTCTAGTTCGACTCTCCGTGACCATATGGACCACAGCACACCAGGCACATCTTGTGACTGGTAGTGCCTGTCAATAGTGTTTCCATGGCAAATATACTGGTGTGGGTTGCCAGCTCCTTCACCAGTGGACCACGAGTTGTCTGACCTCTCTGCTATGGCCTGCCTATCTTGGGTGACCTATATGGTTTAGCTCACAACTTCAGTGAGTTAGAATGTAGCCTGCATTGGAAACATGGAGTCAGTGTATTTATGATAAATATGCTTCATACTATATAGTAGGAGGGGATATTAACTCCACCTTTTTAATCACACTTTTACCCTGTCTGACAAATATAACAACCATATGAATACAAACAGATCTGTGTCTTCATTATTACACAATATTTGCATAGTATATACAATTACTGTATTAGTAATACACAAGGCATGAGAGGACAGTGCATGTAAAATAAAGTCAGACAGTCTTTAGTAAGTGTAATGCTGTAGTGCTGCACAATCCAGGCTTGACAGCAGGAGATAATGGCTTAACCCCTGCCATGAGGCCTCTGCAGTTTGGAAACTGACAGGATTTTAAAGTTAAAGTCCCCCTGACAGGATTAATATTATTGCTGAGAAAAAATAAATCAATTTTGTTGCCTCTGTAAGACTCCAGACCCCTTCATGATTGCTACCTTGTTGTGGTGAAGGGGCTTGTGTACCTCAATGAAGCTGTGGGCCGTACCATGTAGGGTCACCTAAGATGGGTAAGGTCATAGGTCAGACAAATCATATGGATAAGCACAACCAGAAGGCCAGACAAATGTGCCTGCATAGTGCGTCCATATGGTCACCGAGAATCGGACATGACAGAAGGACTGAAAAACAACAACAAGACTCTGGAAGTATCCTTGATACATTAATTGGCGACGCTGCCGTCGGTGCAATGCCCCGGGGCCCTCCTCTGAGAGGCCCCAATGTGGTTTAACATTTTTTATATTGAAAAGTTTTTTTTGCAATTGGCTATTATAAACAAAAAAAAAATATTTAAGCTTTTAATTACGGTACTCTAAGGCATCTGTGCATGCTCTTGTGGCTTATCACCTTCCACTGTAAAATATAAATAATCGAGTGAGATTAAGTCATTAGGAGAGAGGGTGGACCTTTTCATGTAATTTACAGTGCCCTTCATAAATATTAGCTCACTTGGCAAAGATGAGCAAAAAATATACAAAATAATGTCTGTTTTTTTATGAGTTTAACATTACACTGAAAATAAGAGAGAAATCTAACCTTTCAGTGAGGTAAAATTAAGAAAGATTAATCTTTATACAAATGTGTATGTATTTTTAAAGCCCATGGGTCACAATTATTAACACCCTTGTATTTAGTACTCTGTGCACCCTCCCTTTGCTAGGATAACAGAGTCCTCTTATAATGCAGGATGAGGTGGGAGAGCACATATAAAGGTCTCAGAGACCAGTCCTCCACACAACATCCCTCCAGATCCTTCAGTCCTATTCCTGGCTTGTGGGCTCTCACCTTCATTGGTTTCCAATGGAATTCAGGTCAAAGGGCTGGGATTGCCTCTGTAAAAGCCTGATTCTCTGGTCAGTGAACATTTTTATGTGGATTTCAAGGTATGCTTTGGATTACTGTCTTGTTGGAATGTCCAACCATGACCCAGTCTTAACCTCCAGGAAGAGGAGGGAAAAGATCACTCTGAGTATACCTACAAGTGTCAAGCAGCCAAGGGACCTGATTTTCCCTCTGTTTCCACTGTCACTAAGGATTACGAATAGTGACATACAAACAACCACCCATACAAACAACCTCATCATGTACCACCTTTACCTCTTGCGCACTTAACATGGAATCCATTTATATGTGCCATGCTTTTGTGCAATGCTGAGGAAGGAGAAGTACTATTTTGTGATCCACATTGCACACTTGTTGTCCCTCATCTCCCAACCAGATACTATCCATACACTAGTACCATCATCTGTTGAGGGCAAGAAGTCCAAGTGAAAGGAATTATATTCCTCTATTGAGTTGGAGGTGCTCAGTGGTACACTAAGAATGAGAGAGTATGTGCCTCATTTCATAGACTCTTCAGACACTTGCCCATTCTGAGGTAAGGGAGAGTCTGTGTGTCGCATTTATGTTTTGTTTGTCAAACTGGTTGTCCCTTTTGACATTCTTGACACCATCTGCAGTCCTGGTTGCATTTTCTTGCCCCACATCTTTTTGACTGGAAGCCCTCTACCCTGGGGTGGTAAGGCCAAGTACTTCCCTGTTAACTGCCTCTTTGCATTAGCCAAGCTGGCTGTAAATAAATTCAGGAAGCAGTGCCTGACTGGAGAGGTACCCTGGAGAGGTGTGTTGCTGTATCTGACCAGAGTTTATTCTTGCAGTGGCTACTGTTGTGGTGGATGATTATACCTTGCAGATGGCCACAGATGAGCTACATTGCTTGACCAGCTTAACTGGTCATTCAGACACTTTGCCTTATAATATGCTGCTTGTTGCTGGAACCAATAAAAACCCAAAACATTATGATTGTCCCATTGATTCCTAATAACATTGTAAATGCCCCTTTAGATGAGCCTTGGGAGTAAAGCCATCCAAATAAAGTTGATGCTGACACAATTATATTTTGTTAAAAGAAGAGGTGGCAACTTATCTTGTTTATCCTGAGGCTAGCAACACACATTCATACTCTGACTTGACTTTGCTTGTATTGGCATGTCACATTGGATAAACAAGTTGGCACCTCCACCTGATGTATTTATTTTTTGTTCTGATATTAATATGTGTTGAAAATTAAATGCTGTATGATGTATTATGTAATTAATAAATGTTATTTCCAAAAAAGCCACAGTGAGTGCTGAGATAATGTTTATTTGTGCTATTGGTCCCTCCACCCAATTAATTTAATTCATGTTAATATACTCACAAAAGGGTGATTTATACACATGGATGCTGCATAGCACCATAATGCAAAAAAATAATTGGAGAACTGTAAATATCTTGGTTGGTCTTTTTAAAAGTTTATAATTGTTTTCAAATAATCACTGCAGTTCAAGAAAAAGGGCATTAGTTTGTGAAGTATGTCACAAAATAATATTAGCAGCTGTCTACGTTTATGGACGTAAAGCATTTTGGGGAAACTCTGAATTTTTGAAGTGACTTTATCAGTAACAATTTTGTGCTTGTTATATCACTTCCTGAGAGCTGGATCATGAGGCTGTGCTTATTTATCTGTTAGGAGAGGGCGAGATGGGGGAGCAAGGACCCAGGAAAATCCTGAAGGCTTTGTTAGATAATTGGATCTGATGGAAACTGAAACCACTCCCTTCCTCTCCATAGACAAAGAAGCATGCGGTTTGCATCAGGAAATGCAAGCATTGCTCTCCAAAAATGTAAATGCCCATCTCACACACAGCTACTAACATATCATAGATTCCTCCAGGATCCAGCAGAGCCAAAACAATTGTATTATTTTTTAGAATTAAAAGATAGCTCAATAAGTTATACTTGCTTAATTGTGCTCTTAGTCATTGTATTTTTTCATTGTGCAGTGGTATTTTAATTAATAGAGTACCTTATTTTTATCTCCATTTTACTTTCACCAGACACTTATACTGAATTTAGGGGGGAAATGTTGGAAGCTCACAGGGAAGCGACCATCATTTGCAAGCACTCTCTAAATGCTTATATAGTCATTTTGGTACACTAATACATTTCCTTTTTTTTCACACCAACACTTTGTTCAATTTGTTCTTAGAGTGAGGGCTAGAGTTAGGGTTAGGGGTTAGGGCTTAGGGTTCAGATTTAGGTTAGTGGCCGATGATAAGCTTTACTTAGTAAAATAGTGGCACTCACAGTTAATGAGTTGTCTTCATGCAAAGAGTAGGTACTTGGTAGTCTTATTAGTAAGTCCCAATGATGTTGAACCTAATTTATGGTCATAGAAATCAACTGATAAGAAATACTGGATCATTTAGGTAAAAGCGTTGGTTTAAACCAGTTAGATTCATCCATCCTGGTATGAGGATTAGATCAATGGATCCTAGGTTTTGTGGGAGGATGTCAGTTTGTGTCAAAAAGTTTGTTTCTTTATGGAATAACATTTTTGAGTCGATAGGTAATTTCTGAGTACTGGCTCTTGCTCGTCAGAGGTAGCTGATGTGACATGTCTAATTAGTGAAGGTGCCAATGGGAAGGTTTAGGAGAAAAATCAGGAGTCTTTCCGGATTTGTTTGACAACTCATTTTTAAGCATTTTATGTTTGTATTTGCATGTTGAGTCCAGTCACTTTCTAAATAATAACCACTAATTGTGGAATATATCCAGCATATCCATGACCAAAGGCCTCACCCTACTCCCGCCCCCCCGTTCTCAGCTCTTAATACCCTGCATATTATCTCCTCATGCTCACCCATACTGCAAGTTTATCCTTTGGCCATCCACACTGCACAATAAAATACATATGTTTGAAAGCTTCTAGTTTGTAATTAGAAATTTTTAATTGTGGGGAGCCTGTGCAGGACCCTGGAGGAATCCATTATACATTGATGGAAGTTTTGTGTGTGTTTGCATTTCTAGAGAGTTGTGGTTGCATTGCATGATGCAAGGTGTCTGTTTGTGGATCAGTGAGGGGAAAGGGTTGTGGCGTCAATTTCAATCTTGTCCTATTATCAAACAAAGACTCTGAACTTCTACCTGTTCTCTCCTTTCACACTCCTCCCTCAAGTACAAACACATCCCCATTATCCAACTCTCAGGATGGGATGTAACAATTACAAAATGGATATCTGTTCTCATAAAGTCTTTCAAAAATCCAGATTTTCATAAAAAATGTCAAGGTTTGCACAGCAGCTAATATTGTTAGTTTGGTACATACTTAACAAACAGGTGTCTTTTTTCCTGAACGGCATTGCTCCTTTACCAACTTTACAGTCACAAACAGTAATTAACATAGCTGGGAACTTCCAATGGAGCTGACCTTAAAAGGACATCGTAACACTCCAGGAATGTGAACACTTCAGTTTATTTACTATTGTTTAAAAAGAAAAAACTATCTTTAGTGAATAAAATATACATACACGGGTTCATTTTCTCTTCTACTTGAATATGGAGCGCCTATATTTGTCCTTATCATTGATGGCATAGTGTCAAAACCTAAATGCTGTAGAAACATATTTATTTCTGCTTACATTGTGGTATATTTATCAAATAGTACAAAATGGGTGGTATATTTATCAAATAGTGTAAAATGTGGAGTTTAAAAGACTACTGTGGTCATATAGTTAGAACATACTAATTTGTAGAACCACACTTATGCAAAAAGTTTTTTTTTTAAGAATGGAAAATAAAATAATATATTACCATCTTTATGCAATAATTCCGCTGTGGGATCTACCAATTTGTTTCTGTTCATTAACTTTTTGAAGTAGTAGGAGGCTTTGCTTCCAAGTTCCTCATATTTATCATATTGATCTTAAAATACAATGATCTATTTGATATGTAGTCTACATATAAAACAAAGAAAATGGTGATATTGTTATTTCTAACTCCCAGTAGAATTATTGGGAAGCTTGTTAGTTTACAAGGACATACTCACCTCAGGAAAGTAACAGGCGGAAGCATGAAATAAAACAGGAATAATTGCATAAGTAATTTGCAAAATGGTCACATATCATTTGTTTGCTCTCTAACAACATTTTCCCACTATCATGTTTAGTTAATCAAAAGACCATATAGAAACAATTTGACCACAGTGACCACACAGTTGTGTGAGTGACCTGCCTCTGTTTTAAAGTCCACCCTCTCTCATATACTGTAAATATATATAGTCAGTGGAGGAGCTACATGGCTAAATCCTCCATTTTTAGAAGGTTGTTAATGCTGTATTTTTCCTTGTTTTTTATCCCCTGTATTGCGCTACGGAATGTTGGCGCGTTACAAATAAATGTAATAATAATAATAATAAAAGTATTAATAATAAGGAGCCAGGAAAAGGAGGGGCCTGGTGCAAAAACCTCTTAGGAGGTTGTAAAATTATTTTGTGCTGAGCCCTCACTGGACAAAATCACTCAGTACTCCTCATCTAGACCCCTTCCTATAACACTAAACCTTACCATTGCTGCTCCCCTTCCCTCCTGCCTATGAAAAGCTCCTCTGCCTGCAGCATAGCTCCAGGACACGCAAGCTCGACTTAGTAACATCCTCTAAGGATATATATATATATATATATATATATATATATATACTGGCTCTACATAGCATCCAGTCCCTTTCAGCATCCACCCCTGTATATAGTGTACTCTGAGGCCTTAAGATATTGCCAGCTGAAAAACAGCCAAGTTCCTAGGTCTCCATAGTCACAAAAGAAGAATTTCCAGTCACCAAACACCTTTTAAACTCACAAATCACCATACATGAACTTATTATTAAGTGTAATTAATATCCTGCCTTATCCTGTAATTCCCTGCAGCTGCTTTATTTGGATACCTAACTTCTTCTCATGTTGTGGCCTGTTCAGCATACACAGGGAATGGCTGCTCTACTTGGTGTTGTGGGGCTGCACCGGCAACAATAGTGGGGAGAGTCTCAATACCTTTGCAAAAGAATGAGTACAATTCTGCTAGTACTATATTTGCGTAATGTGCTAGTACCCTACAGGAAGTTATTTAGCCATGTAGGTGAAGTGGAGCATATACTACTTTGACAAAAATAGAGTGTTATCTTTGCATAATTACATACTATTATATACACAAACCTTTAAGTATAGTTTATTATTTGAATGATTCATGAACAAAAGTACAGGTGGTCCCCGGGTTACAGACGACCCGACTTACAGAAGTTCCATAGTTAAAAACAGGTTCCCAAAGCCTTAAGTTTGTTGTTGATGTTCTGCTTTTTTAATTAAAAGAAAGAGCACAATAGTTTCTGTAACTTATTATTATAGAACAGGGGTATTATTATTACTACAGTATTTCACTGTATTATTTTTTACCACATATGAGCCATATTTGTATTGTTATTACCATTATTCATCAGGGATCTGAGTTACATACAAATCCAGTTTAAAGATGTTCTCAGGAACATATGTCGTCCATAACCTGGGGACCACCTGTATATGAGCGTTGAGCTCCCCCCAGTGGTAGCACTGAGAACTGTATTAGGAAATATTTGATGCATGCAAAGATCATTGTAGCTTCCCTGAACTATGGTTTCAATGTTCTACTGAATACAGGCTTCAGACATTTCTGAGATATGTCACCATGTGATGAGTTTCCAGCTGACGTGTTCGTGTCACTTATGTCATAGTGACAGAATTAAATGATTTATACCTCTGTGCTGGACTTACTGGTGACATAACACAGGAAACAGATCATGAAACTGGTTCTGATCAGCAGGTCTCTCCTCAGTAAATATAGACCTCTGTCAAACTGAGGATAACAGTTTTCTCAAGAGACTGACAGTCCTTTATCTTTTAAAGAAAAAAATCAATATAGCGTTTTTCTTTCACAATCTAATTTCATTGTTAGATTTTTTTTTTAAATATGAGTACAAATGAAATCTTATTATATAAGCAGTTCAGTGCTCCTTCAATAAAAACTGAAAATAAAAAAAAACTGTAGAAAAAGATAATAGTGGATCACTTTAAAGGGCCCACATCTAAAGCTAATATCAGAGGATTTAAAATGTATATTGAATTTATTTTCTTCAAGTCATGATTTTATTGCTAGTCAGTCACTAAGCAAATCTATTGTATGAGCACTATAGTAGCCTCCTACTCTGGCACCACTTCTTCACCTTGCCCACTGTCTGTTGGCATACCCCAAGGTTCAGTCCTAGGCCCCCTCCTCGTCCCCTTCTATACGTTCTCACTTAGTACTCTAATAAAATCTTCTCCATGTAGACGACACTCAATTATACTTCTTAGCACCAGATCGACTACCCCTCTCTTCTAGATTGAGTTTCCAACTGCCTCTCAAATATATCTTTCTGGATGTCCGCCCGTCAACTCAGACTCAACATGTCAAAGACGGAGCTCCTAATCTTCCCACCCTCTACTACAGCTTCCACTCCTCACATCTCTCTCACTTTCAACAATGCCATGATCACTCCCACCCCTCAGGCTCGTTGTCTTGGGGTTTTACTGGACCCTGCCCTCTCTTTCATTCTTCACATACAATCACTATAAAATGTATTTTTTTCATAAAAATACGTCAGTATTTTACACAAGACTAAAATTCTAATCCATTCTATCATCATATGTCGCCTCGACTACTACAACTCTCTCCTTGCTGGCCTCCCCATCACCCGTCTCTCTCCACTTCAGTCAATAACGTATGCCTCTGCTAGACTCATCTACCATACTCATTGCTCGATGTCTGCAGCCCCTCTCTTTCAGTCATTCCACTGACTTCTCTTAGCCTCCCGAATAAAATTTAAAATCATGACCCTATTTTCCAATGCACTCCCTTAATCTCTGCTCTGATCTCAAAATACTGTCCCACCTGCCCACTTTGCTTTTATTATTATTATTATTGTTATCTTTATTTGTAACGCGGCAACATATTCCGTAGCACTATAAGGGGTTAAGTACATGGCAAAGACAAAATTAACACCTCATAAAGAATGGAGGGTCCTGTTTTTGATCATAATATACTGTCATGTTTTAAAGGATAGTTGTATAAAATAAACCAGCCCGTGTCATATAGCGCTGTTTCTCTTGCAGATAGGATACATAATTACCTGTTTGTCACTCTGATTCTCTGTGGGTGTGGCCCAGTTATCCATCCCCAAGCCGGGCAGGCCAAGCCCATAGTTTTTTCTGGCCCCTGACTGGCCCCTCATCAGGCAGCCAGCCACATACCACAGGAGGCACGGCTATTATTGGGTGATGCTAATCTGGGCGGGGAATTTGAATGTGTTCGGCCCACAATGATGTAACTGTAGAAAAATCCCTTTGTTAGTTGCTGTTTTTGAAATGCTGTGAGAGAGGCCATAATAAAACATTCTTTCTGGAATACTTAGGAAATGCTGTAATTTCTATAAGAGGTAAGGTGTTTATTATTTTGCTATGCTAGAAATCACTTTGCTATGCTGAGCCTGGGTTCCTAATATGCTATTGATCCTGATATGACTGCCAGTCACCGAGAGGCCCATTCCTTCTGGGAAGATTGCCAGCTGTAGGAGGGGGATTCCTGTAGCGCAAAGGCAGGAAGTGTTGGACCTAAATAGTGCCACTATCTGGGATCTTCACACAAAGATGTCTCCTTATATAACGAGGGATAAGTTGGTGCCCCTGAGGGACATAATTATTTGGGAGGTCCTGGAGGATTGGAGAGGGGTACATAACTGCTATACCTCAGTTCCTGTGGATGTGGAGCTTCTATCCCCAGTGGAGGCAGAGAGCTCCTGCTGGCTTGGAGCAAACAGTGAGGAGGAGGGCCCAGGTGGGACCTAGCCCAAGTACTTTGAAGAGCCCCACCAATCAGATGAGGATGAGGAAGAAGCAGCCTGGCAACGTGAGGCGCTTGAAGCTTACAGCTTGTTGGTTGATTGTCCATGTTCAGAGAGCACAGAATTGCTGGAGGAAGTGGTCTGGGAGGATGTTGCCATGGACCATTGGCTTAGCCCTTGCTGAGCCGAAGAGGTGGACAAAGAGGTGCCAGAAGACCTGATCGCTACAGCCAATTCGAGAGGAGAGGTTTTGCTGGTAGCCACTTGTAACCTAGCGACAGTGGAAGTCGAGAAATCCACTGCAAAGGCAAGTCCAAAGTTCATGGCTGAGGATGGCCCAGTAATTTAATCTGCTACGTGAAGGGCAGAAACAGAGGGGCTGCCGACATGCGGTCGCAGCCCAAGTGCAAATTGTAGCCACAATTCTCCTCATATCAGTGAGGGTCAAGGCCCTGAGTACCTGGAACTATTTGCTACTTTTTGACCAATGGATTACAACTTTGCTCTGGAATTAGCTGGACAGTCTGTTTCACTGACCCTGCCTTTGGGGACTGCACAACTAGTTTATGATTTGGGGCCCTGGAGAAGTTGATCCCAATCAGAGATTAAGCAGAGTAGGTTATCCCTCAGAACTTGCCCTGCACGACTGGAAATGTGCAACAGTGAGGTGGAGAGCATCAGCCCTACGAACCTGAGGGATGCACAATTGATGTGGGTCGCAAGCATACCAGAGACTGTGCCAGTTTATGATATGGGACAGGAGGTCAAGCTTGTTGGGTTCCTACTGACCTTGGGTTCTGTTGCCCCACAGGAGTATAAGCAGGCTCCTGACCCAGAAGGGAAGATTGTTTAACTGCCCTTACCTTTCCTGTTTTTCTTTGTGTTTTTTTTTTTACTTTAAATGTTCATTTTATTGTTTCCTATTTGAGCCCTAAATCATTTCATGTTACATCATATGATTACAGTATACAGAACACCATAGATTAGAAGAATATCATAGTGCATTGTTTTTTAATGTTGCAAGCATCCTTCAGCAAAATGTACAATAAATAATTGGGCAAAAAATAAACATACAGTACACATCTAGTTCTAGTAGCTTTTTTATTGTAAATCCAGAAACAAATATCATTCACAAACAGACATTGTAACTTCATTATAATAGTTTTTTTCTGTTGTTGGAATTTACATGTTAAAGGGGCCATGGCTTGAATTAAAATAACTTTTTTTTATTTGATAAATCATAAAGTGCATTATTTATTTTCAAACTTTCTTTTCATACTATAGAAAAATGTATTTACTAAATGGCTAATGTAATTATAAATGACTGTTCTAGGCCCAGATTAATTGAATTCTGTAGCAATTATCAACATGTTACCTGCAAAAATATATATAAAACTGAAGAAGAATAGAAGCTGATTAATACATAATTATGAATTGGCATAGTGTTATACTCATGATTGCTGGTTACTATTTCAGATAACAAGAAACTATGTAAAGTTCCTAGGTGTATACTCCCAGCAATCCTGAAACAGAGATTTGTTTATGTATTTTATTTGTATGAGATGATCGATTGCTGATTCAGATACCGTCTTCTGAAATTGTCATTCTCCCTCTTTGGGTCTGAATGGACATGCAAGGCTTTGGTAGTGTTGGCCTGGGAATAAATTGTCACTTTAGTGTTGCTGGTTGTAGCAATCATAGTCTAATAAGAATAAGTGAATATGTGATATTATCATCACCTATCATCATTGCAGAGTATGTATACTGATCTGGAAAGATCCTATTTCATGTAAGTATACATTTCTATAATGGTGCTATTTAATTAATTATTCTGCATACAACTTCTTACTAGCTGATTGATCAGGATACAACATTTGGAATCTGTAAAATATTAGGTAGAACTTCCAATGCAACCCAATCAAGCACTTTTTACAATTTAAGGATAAACCAAATAACAAAAAAGCAACTATAAAAATCAAAAGTATGGATTAGGGTTTACATTTCTACAATGGTCACCATTCAAATTAAATCCAGTAATAATGAAAGACATACATAATTTATTTATATTTCCAGTTTTTCATCAGTATCTCTTTATATACGATTGTTACCAAACCAAGAGCCAGAAGTTCTTCAATATACTAGGAATAATATTTCCATTCTTTAGTTGAACCTGTAATATCTCTGAAAATTATGAGCATCCCAGATTACTAAAATAATTTATTTATTAATATAAATGGTATATTCAATTATTTTCTTTAGATGGAATTGTATAATAAACTGCCCTTACCTTTGGATATTGATCAGGTGACTGATCCTCCGTGGTCACCCCAGAAGCGGCTATCTAGCATGGATACTGCTGTGCCTGTTACAGCGAATAGCCTACCTGCAACCACAGAGGCTGAGCCACGGTCACAGTAGGGCCAAGACCCTGAGAACCTGTATCTGTTAGTTATTTGTTGTGTTCCGGCTTCAGAGGGACACGCTGTTTCATTGCCTTTGGAGATCATGGGGGAAGTTCATGCTCTTTGGTCACCACTGGTGCTACTCCCACTCCCCTTTTGGATTACAAATGGGGGCCTAAGAGTAAGTTGTTCCATGCAACCCCTGAATACCCATGATACAATTCCCCGTGCGGGCTGGGTATCGCTATTGATCCTATTGGAGCTACTCAACCCAGAAGCATTTTACACCCTGGACCCTTGCAGACTGTTGTTTTCCTACAACCGACATTGACTTACACATGAACTGAGCAGCTAGCTAATCGGGTGCAATTCAGGAAGTTTGACCCCCTCTTCGCTGAGTCGTAGGGGGGAGAGCTTGTGAAGATTTGTTTGCCCTGAACTAATATACTGTAAAGTTTTAAAGGATAGTTGTATAAAATAAACCAGCCCTTGTTATATAGAGCTGTTTCTCATGCAGATAGGATACACAACATAATTTCTTGTCCACAAAATGTCACTGCAGGACGTTGTGGTAATTACAGGCCCTTTCTTGTGTCTGTTTGCCGCTCTGATTCTCTGTGGGAGTGCTCCACCCCCAAGCTGGGCAGGCCAAGCCCATAGTTTTTCCTGTCCCCTAACTAGCCTCTCATCAGGCAGCCGGCCACATACCTCAGAAGGCACGACTATTATTGGGTGATGCTAAGAGAAAACCCTTTGTTAATTGCTGTTTTTGAAATGCTGTGAGAGAGGCCATATTAAATCATGCTTTCTGGAATACATAGGGAATGGTGTAATTTCTTTAAGTGGGAAGGCGTTTATTATTTTGCTATGCTAGAAATCACTTTACTATGCTGAGCCTGGGTTCCTGATATGCTATTGATCCTGATATGACTGCCGGTCACGGAGAGGCCCATTCCTTCTGAGAAGATTGCCAGCTGTAAGAGGGGGATTCCTGTAGCACAAAGGCAGGAAGTGTTGGAGCTGAATAGCGCCCCTATCTGGGATCTTCACACAAATGTACATAGTGCTTGTTTCCAATGCACTGACACAGTATTGTAAACTCGCAAACTTACAATCTAAAGGGTTTAGGTGTGACAAATGCAAGATGGCAGTGTAAAAGCAATTTGTTTAGTCAAGTAGAGTTGTCTGTGTGTTGTGCTGTAGATTGTGGGAGCAAGTGTTATTAAGCTGTGGATCGTGCATATTAAGGCTGAAGGTGATATGATTTTTAAACATGTGTGTTTTTCGTGATTGTTTTTAAAGGTTTTAAGGCAGGAAGATAGTCTAATAGAGCGAGGCAAGGAGTTCCAGATAGTAGGGGCAGCACAAGAAAAGTCTTGAAGGTGGGAGTGAGAGGAGGTGATAAGAGAGGAGGAAAGAGGGTCATTAGCAGAACGAAGGGGGCGGTTGGGAGAGTATTTTGAAACATGAGCAGAGATATGAGGTGCACTGTTGTTGAGGGCTTTATAGGTTAGGGTTATGATTTTAAATTTGATTCTGGAGGCTATGGGAAGCCAGTGGAGTGATTGACAGAGAGGAGCTGCAGACACTGAGCGTTTAGTATGGAAGATGAGTCTAGCGGAGGTGTTCATTATGGATTGGATTGGAGACAGATGACATGTTGAGTTTGAGTTGACAGGCAGCCATCCAGGAGGTTATGCTAGAGAGGCAGTTAGAAACTTGAGCTAAAAGAGAGGGGGATAAATCTGGTGCAGAGAGGTAGATTTGCATGAGATGATACTGAAATCCAAAGGATTTTATTAGAGCACCAAGGGAGGATGTGTAGATGGAGAAGAGGAGGAGGCCTAGCACTGAACCTTGGGTAGGCCAACAGACAGCGGGAGAGATGAAGAAGATGTGCCAGAGAAAGAGACACTAAATGTACGATCTTCAAGATAGGATGTAAACCATGAGAGAGCTGTGTCATGGATGCCAAGAGAGCGGAGAGTTTGGATCAAAAGCAGATGGTCAACTGTATTGAAGGCAGCAGAGAAAGCCAGGAGAATTAGAATAGAGAAATGACCCTATGATTTGGTGGTTAGCAAGTCATTGATTACTTTTGTGAGGTCTGTTTCTCTAGAGTGTTGGGCCTGGAAGCCGGATTGGAAGGGGTCAAGAAGGGAATTCGAGGAAATAAATTGAGTGAGACGATTGTTCAAGTAGTTTTGAAGCCAGGGGAAGTAGAGAGATGGGGCGATAGTTGGAGGCAGAAGCTGGGTTATATGAGGGCTTCTTAAGAATGGGTGTAATTATGGAATGTTTTAAAGTGGATGGGAACTTGCCAGTGTTTAGGGAGAGGTTGAATATATGTGTGAGAGCTGGGATAAGCGTGGTAGAGGGGGAGGGATTAGCTGTGATGGAATGGGATCATGTGGACAAGTTGTAAGGTGAAAGGTTGATAGTAAAGTAGATACTTCATCCTCTTACAGGGCCAAAGAAGTCCATAGTGGAGGAGGCATTGGTGAAGGGTAACTGCTGGGTGTTGTCAGTTTGTTGAGAGGATGGTGAGTTAGGGCCAAGCTGGGAGGAGAGTTCATTCCGGATGATTTAAATTTAATTTTAAAAATGGCTGGCAAAGTCATCAGCTGTGAGACAGTAAGGGGCAGGAGGTGGTGGAGGGCCGAGGAGGGTGCTGAATGTTGCAAACAAACGTTTGGGGTTGGAGGACAGGTTTGATATTAGTGATGAGAAGTAGTGTTGTTTTGCAAGATTGAAGGCAGAGAAGTAGGAGCACCTCTGTAAATAAAGTGTTTGTGTAGTGTGCCATTTTTGTGGGTGAGAGCGAGGGCGTTTGATGTGGTTATAGGGGCAAGAATGTTAAGGGTGGAGGTTAGAGTCATGTACAGGGAAGTGGCGATGTCAGGGCAGGTAAATGTAGTGAGAAGGGATTTTAGCACATTGGAAAGTTTTTGTGGGTTAAGTGCTTGCAGGTTTCTACAGGTTCTGGGGGCAGGTATTGAAGAAGGGTGGTGAGCAGAAGGTAAGGTTGCAAGTTACCAGGTAGAGGTCAGATAGAGGAAGTGGGGAGATGACAAGGTTGGAGATAGTGCAGAGATTGTTAAAGATAAGGTCAACGGAGTGTCCATCACGGTTAGTTGGGGAATCTGTCCATTGAGAGACGCCAAGGGAAGAGGAAAGTGAGAATTAAAGGGAGTGAACCGGGGGTATGCAGTGAAAAGTGCAGCGAGGGGGTTGTAGTATGCCCACACCTCCACCTTACTTGTTGCCAGGTCTAGGATTGTAGGCCACCAAAGGAGAGCGCAACAGGTGAGAGTCAGATGGAGTGAGCCAGGTTTCCGTGATAGCCAGTAGATTCAGGGAGTTGGAAATGAAAAGATCATGAATAAAGGTAAGTTTATTGCAAACAGACCTAGCATTCCAGATGGCACAGGAGAAGGGCAAAGTAGATGGTTTGTGACAAGTGATGGGTATTAAATTATGGGTGTTTTGGGTATTTGCTACCCTGGGAACTCTGTTTGGCTGACAGCAGGTAGAAATAAGTGAGGGGCCTGAGTTAAGGGATATGTCAACACAAGCCATCAGAAGAAGGAGCGAACGTGAAAGGAGTTGAGAGTGGGACTTACAGTACCATTTCTGCTTTTGAGATTTAGGGGAGGGATGAGATAGTGACTGGAGGAAGGAGAGGAGCTCATGGGAGCAGAGAAGAGGAGAGATTATTATATTATTGGAGACGTGATGTGTAGAAACAGTATAGGAGAGTCTGAGAAAGAGGCAGGAGGTTATAGTGAAGAATATGGTGTGAGAAGACATTGCAACACTGTGTAAACAAATGCATTAGAATAAATAAATAAATATATGCTTTCCTTAATGGTTCTTGTCCGAGGTGATATTAAATTTAAGAGAGTCCAATCCTGTGCAATTCCTGTATAATTCTATTATGCTCACCTTCAGAAAGTTCATTCAAGATATGTGAACTTTTGCAAAAGATAGTACATGTTGCAAATGCCTTCCCAAGTAAACTCTAGAATTATAGGGGCTGATCAGTCAGCTGTTAAAGGTTATGCACAATTTGCAATTCGCCAAATTGACTAAATTATGGCATGGGGTGTTTGCTTTATTTACGACTTTCTTCTTTCCTCCTCTTTTATCACCTCCACTCACTCCCTATTCTCTGGAACTCCTTGCCTCGCTCCCCTACACTATCTCCCTGCCTCAAAACCTCACTAAAAATGTATCTGTTTAAATAAGCGTATCACCTTCAGATTTACCATGCACTACACTACTATCATTCTCCTGTACCAGTCCCAAACGCTTTAGACTGCAAGTTGGCGAGTTTTCAGTCTTGTAAGGTATAGGGAAAGCACTATGTACCTGATTCTTAACTCAAAGACAGGCCCCTCCACTCTTTGAAATGTGTCAAAAATGTTTGCCTTGTACTTAACCCACATATAGCGCTACAGAATATGTTGGCGCTTTACAAATTAAACCCCCAAAAAATTAATGTCAGGGTAGGAGGCTACCATAGTCCTCCATCTCTTAGACTACTAGCTAGCATTTCTAGAGGCCCTAACTCCAATGTATGAGAAGGAAAAGGTATTGGATTTAGCGTTTTTTTAAATTTGATTCCCTCTAGCCTACTAGGAGTTACTGTTGTTTAGTTGTTCAGTCATGTCCGATTCTCTGTGACCCCATGGACATCAGCATGCCAGGCACATCTGTATTGTTATGTCTCCGGCTGTGCTTTTTCCAAATGGCTACCTTGGAAAAGTTACTGGAGTGGTTGCCAGCTCCTTCTCCAGAGGACTACAATTTGTCTCACCTCTCTGCTACGACCGGCCCATCTTGGGTGACCCTACATGGTATATTTCACCTCCTCTCACAAGCCCATTCACCATGGCAAGGTAGCGATCCAGAAAGTGGCTAGTGGATCGGAAGGGCTTAGTTTAAGAGTTTTGGCTAAAGTGAGTAATATGACTGGGCCAAGAATTTTATCTACTTTGTGCAGAATAATATTAACAAAGGGGGAACTCATCCAGGGAAGTCATCCATCCACAGCTGTTCATTTCAACTCACAATGAAATAAAGGACAGAACATTTTACTTCTTTTTTGAAATGTGTAAAGTTTATTTCTGCACCAAAGCAAGAAAATCCATCACACAATACCTGCCCTATGACACTCCAATAACCAAAGGGAGAGCAAGAGACAGAAAGGGGGGGCTGTTCTAATTATTACCCCCTAACAAACAGGTAAATGTGTCTCCCAGTCTTTTTTTGTGTGTGAAATGAGACTGTCATGTGATATGTATTCATAAATAATAAGGGTGTCCTTTCTCTCTACAAATGTACATTAAATTAATAAAAATATAGACTAAAACACATAAATTTAAAAGTGTCACACAGGCCAGGGAATGCAAAGTTGTAGTATCTGTGCCTTTTACCACTATTGCTATTGGATGGTGTCAAAGACCATTGTAGAAATGTAAATCGGAAATGATAGAGTGCTTATCAAGAAGAAACATGAAAAAAGCATCTCCACAATTTTTGTAGCTACCCATTCCAATTAATTTGGGTTTGGGCACGCAGATGTCAAAATGCTTAACAGCTACCAAATATATCAGTCCACACAAAAATAAATAAATGTTTCAAACCAACACATGAAAGTGTGTGCCATAAAAATAATAAAAATGGTGGAAGGATTATGCATCCTTCCATAAAATACTTTATACTTCATTGATCCTTCAATATAAACTTGATTTCGCCCTCCTAGTTAATTAACCTGTATTCTTGGAAGGCCAGTGTTGCAGTGCAGAACCTCATAATTATTGCATTTTAATTACAATTATGTAACCCTCTTTTTTAGACCCTCCTTCCTATTACACAATGTGCAGACATACTTCCTTTGTCACACACTTGACATGCACTTCCTAGCCCATCTTGGTAATAAATTAATAAAAAAGTCTCTTTAAGAATTATTTAAAAGCAAAAACAGAAAAAAAAGCGACCATTGGCCCTGCCAGTGACATATATAGGCCAACAATCTCTTGACTTCCAATGTTGAAGTTTGCAGCTGTAGGTTGAAGTTATGAAAATGAATCTTCTAATGTCTGCATAGGGTCCATATCAAGGACGGACATTTGAAATTTAGGATGAGCCAGCTCAACATATCCCTCTCCATGTGACCTCGTACCGAGGACTTCATTTCCTATAATGGAGAGGTTTTTGCCCCTTATAGACACACACACACAAAACATCCCTTCCTAAAATACTAATTCAATTTAAAGTTGTCTCTACTCTTAATGCAATTCTATTTATAAAGCCTGCAGAGCATTTTCCATAGTGCAGAGCAGTGCTACTTATGCACACTGCAGATGATCAGTCTCCCATAAAGCAGAATCTCACTTCCAATGTGTTCCTTACACAGTGTCCCTTCTCCTTTGTGTTGCATTAACGTCCTCTCTCTATAACGGACGTCCACATTCCTCTGTACATCTCCTCCCACCACTTGGGTTTAAGGGCGAGAGAACAGTTAGCTGCCCTATTTAAATAAGAATAAGCTCTATATAGGTGTATCAATATATACGCATAAACAGATCCATACAGATATATATATATGGAGGGAGATAGGCAGCAGCTCCCCCGTGTCTTTCATCCTCCTCAGAAGGGAGAAAGGTGAATACGTTGCATGTTGGAGAGATAAGGGGATCAGCTGGGTAGGAGGACATGTTCCAGGCAGTATGTGACACAGTCCCAATGCCTCCAGAGTGTGAGGAGGGAAAGGAGGAAGAGAAGAGATGAAAGGAGCCTCACGCGAGTCTTGACCAGAGGCGTGATGAAGCTAGCGGCTGTAGACACAAAGACCAGAAGCACGGCCATCAGGGCCAACAACACATTGATAAACTTGCCTAGCAGGGCCCGGGCATTAGCATTTTCCACCCCTTCAAGCTGCACTACTTGTTGCTGTTGCTGCTGCAGTTCCAGCTTAGTGATCCTGGTAAGGCAAGACTCCACGGCTTCCTGAAAGGCAAGAGAGAGCGTTATAATTAGGGAGCTACAGACGAGGGGGAAAGAGGTCTTATAGGAAAAGTACGGTATATGGGAGCCAGAGGAAAGAGAAAGATGGAAAACAAACAAAAAACTGCTCTCTTTTGGGCTTTGCAGATACTAGAAGAAAAGATCACCTCCCGCCTTCAGCTACTTTGGTTTGGGTACATGCCTAATTGTGATTGACAGATGTTCATTAGCTGAGGGGTTGGCCTTTGCCTGCCTCATCCGCACCTGTCAGTTACATCACTTACATAAGGTGTCTATGTAACGGAGACTTGAGCAGGTGGGTTTTTATGTTTTCTTTCTCTCATAGTGTGGGATGAGTGTGGGAGAAGAGAGTCTAGCTCTTGCATTGCAGAGAAACCACCAAGGGAAAGAGGTATCAGTTTAATGTTGTTTGTTTTCCAACTGACCTCCATATCTAAGGTACGCTACTTGGAGAAAACGGTAAATGCTTGCTGAAGTGCTCAGTAATGTTTTTTGTGTTTGAGTCTCTGACAGACATAGGAAGATAACAAATGAAGAGTACCATTGCATTTATAAAACGGTAGCAAGCTTTGTGATGTGTCATCAGAGAAGGACAACAAGGCAGCTTGCTTTTCATAACTGACAAACCAAGGGCCCTATTAAATTTGCTTATTTGTAGTTCCTGAACATCAAAAAAGGATCCTGCAAACGTTATGGCTATTAAATTGGCCTCTTCTAGCTACCCGCGGCTTACAGACTGAAAAACACAGCGTTTGACAAAATCTGAACTCCGTCCTAGCTAAGCCTTTGACCTTTCAAGCCTGTAAATGTTTGCTATTAAATTGCTACAAGTCCTCAAGCCCGCAATTGTTTGGCAAATGTAGCCAAAAATCCTACAGGTACTAGAGAGGACCCGCAAGGGGGTTAAACTCCTTTCCATAGCACTGTAAAAGCAAATATAAACACACTACTGTATTTTAAAATTACAGGGAAAGCGAAGAAAGGTATTAAAATTAACAGCACAACATTCTCAAGCTCGCAAATCTGCCATAATTATTTTTTTCCATGTTTAATTTCCGTGTTATATTGATCTTGCCAATCAATGTGTTAATACATATAACAGAACTCAATTGACTAGAATATCATATTTATTGATTCTTTCTTATTGCATTATTTCTGGAATACGGGTCCAATCACAACTCAGACTTCAAAACCATGAGTGATTGAAATTTAACCTCCATGTTTTAGTGAAGTAATGATTACGGTCTCTTTTATTATTGGCTCGGGTTTGAACTACGGGTTTGAATAATTTATCATGTTCACACCCGGAAATGTTACATGCCGCAGCATGGTTTACGGATTTGGATTCCGGCCGTGTCCTTGCGGGCTTTTCTAATTGAATCGCTCTGTCACTCCAGCAAATTTGCTGGGATTTAATGGGGCCCTAAGTGAGACTCAGAGAAGAAGGGAAAGGGAAATGTGCTTTAACTTGTCAAGGACGGCAGTGCAGGTTTGTATTGAAAGCTTTTCATCCATTTCTGAAGCTGCAGCAGATTTTGCAAGTTGTATAACGAGATAACAAGGCAAATGCTGTGGGGACTTTTGCTGCTGAGTGAGAAAGTCAGGCTGGTTCAGTGGTGTGTTGAGGGGTGACAATTATTTTGTGACATACTGCTTCACAGGCATGTATTAAGTTTCCAATTTCTTGTTTTTAATGGATTGTGTGCTGCACTAGCAGAGAAGATGCCATGTATCTAACTTTCTCACCATCGTTGTCCTCTTTCATTCACTCCATATTTAAAAGTATGATATCTTTATTAAAAAAAGAAGAAATTATCCGTACATCACTAGTATCAAGTAAATATGATGCAATAAAAGGGTCTTTTATACTAGAAATACTAAAATATTGTTGGGTCTTGAGTCTGTTGTCGGGCACAGACATTTATGTGAAATATTGGGACGGTTTGGGTACAGGCCTGGCTATATGAAGTCTACATTTTGGACTTGAGCTTTTGATATGTGATTATCCCGTTTATGATGATCCCCTTATATACATACACTTAGTCTAAAATTTTCATTTCAATGAAAGGAGTCCTATTTTTGTCCATGTAATCTCTTGCACACTCATATGGGTCTGTTTTTGTGATGGACTTATGACAATAAAATAATTTAATTATCAATGGAATTTACATTCAGTGATGGGACTTGTTAATAAATGATGATAGATTTCTATGCAGTCAAAAATGTGAAACATTAATCATGTCAGTTTATATACATTTATCTCTTCTAATAAATATAACTCTTTAGGGTATATTCAAAATCAACGTTAAAAAGTGGAGTTAATAATTCGATTTTCTATGCAACTAAATGATGGAACACTAATTAATAGGAACCATATAATAGTGCAGAATGTGGAATTATGTCCAATCTTTCATTTGCTTGCTTATTGAGGATGGAATAGTTCAAGGTGAATTTTGGCCAAAAGGAACTCCCTGAAAGGATGAGATACAGCTTCATGTCAGCTTTTCTTTAAAAAGGTAAAAAAAAGAACACGTGAGTTTCCTTTATGATTGTTATTATAAACTGCTTTGTATTTCCCTTAGTAATGCTCTTGACATGCAAAACTGTATTTTGAATGGAACAAAATGAAAAAGTACAGTTTTTAATTTATCGAGAAGTAGAAGATCTTAAATGCAGATAATTCAGATGCTTCTGTTGAAATGGTGCCTTTCTTTAACTTGTCTGCAATGCACTTCACGGTTCAGAAATAAGGCAGTGGTTGCCCCAGTATAGAATAATGAGGTAATACATTAAAGGTAAACATCTTTAATTCTTCAAAATAAGCACAGTAAATATAGGACCACAACACCCCTTTAGGATGGAACTGCAAGTGAGAAAAAGAAAGTAGATATGGGAGGAGCAAAAAGAAAATATGGAAGCAAGATCAGTTAGAAATAGAGAGATTAAGACTTTATTTTAGGGAAGAGGTGGGCAACAAGGGCAAATAACAACAGTCCAGGATTTCCATATCTCTCTACTTGGATACAGGTGGGCCATTCAAAATGAATGAAATTGAGTCACTCCACCGAGTTAAAGCATAGAGAACTTGAATACACAAGCAGAGTGATCAAGAAATCCTGGACTGTTGGTGGCTCTCATCGGACTGACTTCCCAGCACTGAGTTATGATATACAGTAGACTCTCATTTATCCGGCACCCATGGGGATTGGTAGATGCCGGATAAATGCAGTTTTGAGGATGTTCTGCTAATTAAATTTGTCAGTGAGGGCTGTTCTAGCAGCAGCTTTCACTCCTCACTTACACACAGGTACGTTCGGCTGGAGGGTGCTGTGCTGAACCCCGGGAATGTAACGCCAACACTGCACTGGCTCAGTCACTCATGTCGGTCTGCTTCCAGGTATCACTAAATAGCAGAGACGTACAGTGGATGCAATCTAGGTGCCTGAAAGCATTTTGTGGCAGGACATTTAAAGTACAGTATTATTTTTTTTCTGGTTGCTTGAGTTATGGTTAACTGAGAGTCTACTGTATTTGGATATCTCCTGGTACACTGTGTTAGTTTTTGTTACCTGAATATCTCTTGCTCGCTCATATGATTGATAGGCCACCTTTTCCTCCATGCTGGCCAGCTCCTGCTTCAAGAGAGTCATCTCGTTCTGATGAAGCTCCGTTAAGTCATTAAGTTGCTCTTCCAATCGCTCGTATCTGGGAATAAGAAGAGACAAGTTATCAAATGTAACTGCATGGACTGCACTGTCACACTTAGCACACTGGATCACAATGGCATCTACTAGTTATAATTGGTTTTGATGGCCACTATTTGTCAGTCACAGGCTCTAAGATATCTAGGAAAAGCTCAGATGACTGATGCTTGAGAAACACTTCAACGTGAAAGTAAACCAAAGGAAATATACTTTAATGTCATTCAATTGAACATTGAAATGGACTTTTTATAGGACGTCAGCCCCTATGCTTATCAGTAAAGTCGCAAAACTGAAAATCATCCAATCAGTAAAAAAAGGTATCTATGTTAACATTATTACTATTTGTTTTTGGCTGCTCAGATCTGTGGAGTTTGACACCTGGAACTCTCCAACTATGCCAGGCATTGCATAAAAGGGAGTTTTACCATGGGCTTAAGTGTCATATTTATATTATGATCTTACAAAGAACCATTCTTGATAATGTGCCACATGCTTTTAAAAAAGTGTTTCAAATAAATAATATCATTTTTAATAATTGCATTCAATTTTGCTTTAATAACAGCAGACATTTTGCCTTTGTTTCTAACGGGATTAATCACCTGAGCGGAATGGTGGATACTGTGTATTCAGATAAGATCTCTATTCAGTTCTACTGATTTGCCACTTCACAATCTACTGATTTACCACTTCAAATATTACAGCAACTCCAAGTAGTGTAACCGTCTTATTCAGGCTACAGGTCAACTAGCATTCTAAGATTGACGGTCTCATGACAAAAGCAGTCTCCTAAATGTACATTTTTTTCTTTATACAGCTGCTAATGTTAGTTTTTTACATACTTCAGAAGCAAATAATGTTTTTCTTAAAGGACTACAGAAGTCTCCATCAGATACAAGGTGAAAAAGCACATGGAAAAGTGTTTTCCTTTTTAGAATTGTTGGGGAATTCATGGAGTTATGATCAATAGAAGTCAGTCAGTGTGTTGCCTCTGCCTGAGCTCTGTACTGCACAGGATGTAATGAATATTAATTAGCATCAAGTGTAGAGGGTTTGAATCAGGCTGTGGATACATGGAGCCTCATTCAATTGAGGCTTTCAGGAGATCCGGGCTCGGAAATGGAGCCCGCAAGTTATTTTGCTATTCAATTGGCGTCAGTTTGCGGGCTCCGATCTAGTTACGGGCTCCAGGCTGCGATTTATTGCGATCCATTGTGATTTTTTCCTATAATTATCCGCTTAGTGCTAAACCTTGCAATAGCGTGTTTTTTGAGAACAAAACCCTGTTTAGCCCTTTACAACCCCGCTCAGCATTGTTTGATTGCCCCGTTTTGTGCTCTTCTCACATAGTGCTGCTGCAAGTGGAGCGCTAAACAGGGTATTCCTGTATATATATATATATATATATATATATATATATATATATATAAATATATATATATATATATATATATATATATAGTGCCTTGAAAAGTATTCACCACCCTTGGCATTTTTTGTGTTTTGTTGCCTTACAACCTGGAATTAACATGGATTGTTTGAGGATTTGCATCATTTAATTTACAGAACATGCCCACAACTTTAAAAAAGTTTTTTTTTTTATTGTGAAGCAAACAACAAGTAGGACAAAATAACAGAAAAAGCCAATTTGCATAACTGTTCACCCCTAAAGTCAATACTTTGTAGAGCCACCTTTTGCAGCAATCACAGCTCCAAGGCGCTTTGGATAAGTCTCTATGAGCTTGCCACATCTTACCACTGGGATTTTTCCCCATTCCTCCTTGCAAAACTGCTCCAGCTCCTTCAAGTGGGATGGCTTGCGCATGTGAACAGCAATCTTTAAGGCTAACTACAGATTTTCTATTGAATTGAGGTCTGGGCTGTGACTAGGCCATTCCAACACATTTACATTTTTCCCCTTAAACCACTCAAGTGTTGCTTTAGCAGTGTGTTTGGGGTCATTGTCCTGCTGGAAGGTGAACCTCCGTCCTAGTCTCAAATCACGCACAGAGTGGTACAGGTTTTGCTCAAGAATATCCCTGTATTTAGCACCATCCATCTTTCCCTCAACTCTGACCAGTTTCCCAGTCCCGGCTGCTGAAAAATATCCCCACAGCATGATGCTGTAACCACCATGTTTCACTGGGGATGGTGTTCTTTGGGTGATGTGATGTGTTGGGTTAGCGCCAGACATAGCGTTTTCTTTGATGGCCGAAAAGTTACATTTTAGTCTCATCAGACCAGAGCACCTTCCTCCATACATTTTGGGAGTCTTCCACATGCCTTTTCGCAAACGCAAAACGTGCCATTTTGTTTTTTGCTGAAAGTAATGGCTTTCTTCTGGCCACTCTGCCATAAAGCTCAACTCTATGGAGCGTACGGCTTATTGTTGTCCCATGTACAGATACTCCAGTCTCTGCTGTGGAACTCTGCAGCTCCTCCAGGGTTACCTTAGGTCTCTGTGCTGCCTCTCTGATTTATGCCCTCCTTGCCCGGTCCGTGAGTTTTGGTGGGCGGACGTTTCTCGGCAGGTTAGCTGTTGTGCCATGTTCTTTCCATTTGGTTATGATAGATTTGATGGTGCTCCTGGGGATCATCAAAGATTTGGATATTTTTTTATAACCTAACCCTGACTTATACTTCTCAACAACATTGTCCCTTACTTGTTTGAAGAGTTCCTTGGTCTTCATAGTAGTGTTTGGTTAGTGGTGCTTCTTGCTTAGGTGTTGCAGCCTCTGGAGCCTTTCAAAAAAGGTGTGTATATGTAATGATAGATCATGTGACACTTAGATTGCACACAGGTGGACATCATTTCACTAATTATGTGACTTCTGAAGGTAATTTGTTGCACCAGAGCTTTTTATGAGCTTCATAACAAAGGGGGTGAATACATACGCACATGACAATTTTCTGTTTTCTATTTCTAACAACTAGTTTTATGTATATATTTTTCTCATTTCACTTCTCCAACATAGACTATTGTGTTCTGATCCATCACATAAGATTCAGATTAACAAAACATTAAACTTATGGCTGTAATGTAACAAAATAGGTAAAAAGTCAAGGGGGGTGAATACTTTTGCAAGGTGCTGTAGTTCAAATAATGAAATTAATTTAACGTTTATACTTACTTTTTAGAGCAGAGTGTGTTAGTGTAGTTTTCATAAAATGTTTTCTTTGGTAAACCATTGGCTGTAATCCAATGCCTTCCTCTTTTTTTAAATTGACTAAAGTATTTATTAGCACATATATGATATATAAATAAATAATAACATATATACCCATGAAAAAAATATTTAAAACAGAACACTACACCAAAACAATCTGCTTTGAAAGACTGTGTAAATCTATAACAGAATATGTAACATTATTTATGCAGATTCTTGTGGGAGGGCTCCAAGGGCTAAACTAAAATGACAATATCTAAGTCAATTCTTGATGAATTTTAAAAATGCAAACAGACTTTCAACATGATTTTCCACCCACTAACTGATGGCGCAGAGCACATACATGGCAACTGTTGTGGTCCTATAAACGAAGGAAGTCTTTTATTCATAAGATATCTTCAGTATTGCATTGTTCCCTGCAAATGCTACAAGCACAACTATTCATAAGATCCTGAAAAGTAATTCATATCCTGATCTATTTGTAAAGACTTTAAATCACAGTCTGCTTTACATATGTTCACATATATATCCATAGTATTCCACGGTAATGATATCCCATTATGACAGCACATAGCTCAGAATACACATTGCATTCCATGGTAAGGATATGCCATTATGACAGCACATAGCTCAGAATACACATTGCATTCCACGGTAATGATATCCCATTATGACAGCACATAGCTCAGAATACACATTGCATTCCATGGTAAGGATATCCCATTATGACAGCACATAGCTCAGAATACACATTGCATTCCACGGTAATGGTATCCCATTATGACAGCACATAGCTCAGAATACACATTGCATTCCATGGTAAGGATATGCCATTATGACAGCACATAGCTCAGAATACACATTGCATTCCACGGTAATGATATCCCATTATGACAGCACATAGCTCAGAATACACATTGCATTCCACGGTAATGGTATCCCATTATGACAGCACATAGCTCAGAATACACATTGCATTCCACGGTAATGATATCCCATTATGACAGCACATAGCTCAGAATACACATTGCATTCCAAGATAAGGATATCCCATTATGACAGCACATAGCTCAGAATACACATTGCATTCCATGGTAAGGATATCCCATTATGACAGCACATAGCTCAGAATACACATTGCATTCCATGGTAATGATATCCCATTATGACAGCACATAGCTCAGAATACACATTGCATTCCATGGTAAGGATATCCCATTATGACAGCACATAGCTCAGAATACACATTGAATTCCATGGTAAGGATATCCCATTATGACAGCACATAGCTCAGAATACACATTGCATTCCATGGTAAGGATATCCCATTATGACAGCACATAGCTCAGAATACACATTGAATTCCATGGTAAGGATATCCCATTATGACAGCACATAGCTCAGAATACACATTGCATTCCATGGTAAGGATATGCCATTATGACAGCACATAGCTCAGAATACACATTGCATTCCATGGTAAGGATATCCCATTATGACAGCACATAGCTCAGAATACACATTGCATTCCATGGTAAGGATATCCAATTATGACAGCACATAGCTCAGAATACACATTGCATTCCATGGTAAGGATATCCAATTATGACAGCACATAGCTCAGAATACACATTGCATTCCATGGTAAGGATATCCCATTATGACAGCACATAGCTCAGAATACACATTGCATTCCATGGTAAGGATATCCCATTATGACAGCACATAGCTCAGAATACACATTGCATTCCATGGTAAGGATATCCCATTATGACAGCACATAGCTCAGAATACACATTGCTTTCCATGCTAAGGATATCCCTTTATGAATGAACATGGCTCAGAATCCCATTCCCAAAGTATATCCCATTATGACATTCCTATAAGACTCCATGATAAGTATTTTGCCATGAGGACCTAACATGGCCTAGAACCATAACCATGGTGTAATAAGGGGTGTAGCACAAGCCCCTCTAATTCTGGAGGAGGCCCTTATTTCAGATTTTAATTATACATCTAAGTTTGATTTAAAAAAAAAGTTTTTCACATTAAAACACTTGCTGTTTGGCACACAATTTAATGTTTTTGGTCATCTGAGCACCTTCGGAGCTCATTCCAAGCCCTGCGCTGAGCGCCTTCAACCTCTCCCCTGGTGTACTTTTGCTCCTCTAAGCACCATCTGCTCGTGTAGTTTTGGTGGTCTTAGCACCTTTGTCAGTCATTGCAAGGGGCGCAGTGATTAACTTTGGCACTCATTACGAGCCTCTCCCCTCGTGTACTTTTGCTCCGCTGAGCACCCTCGGCGCTCATTGTGAGCCCCACGCTAAACGCCTTTGTGGCTCATTGCTATCCTCTCCCCTGGTCCTTTTTTTTCTTCTATATATATATTTTTTAATGCTAATTAATTAAATAATACATTAATATACTTTACCTATTTGTAATTAATATATCCAGCAATCAATATCCTGAAGAGCTAACAATCTGTTTGGATTTTCCTGCAGCATACAATGTACATTTGACGTGAGGTGTAAGTGTCAGCAATGTGTGAAGCGTTTGTTTAGCTGTGTAATTGGGCATTTTGTAATGGTAATATTATTAGTTGTAAGTTAGTGTTGTAAAATGGGGGCGATTGTCTATGCGTTACGCGGGTGTGGAGCATTTTCCATTGTCCCTAATAGTGTATTTTATACCTTGTACGTGCCTGTGTAAAAGTCTTATGTGCTTGGCGGTTGGCGGTGTTGTGTGTGTTTAGGGGTCGTGTAGCCTTGTTTTCCTTTTTTCGCCCGCCATTTTTTTTCTCGCTTAGGCGATTTTTGTGTGTGGAAACTTGGCAAATAGTGGTTAAATTGTTGTGCAACCTGACTCCCAGACGTCGTGCCTGTCCCCATGTGCTTTGAGTAAGGTTTGTTTTGTATTTTTCTTAATTTTGGTGGTGTTATTGTTGTTTTTGTATGTGCACGGTTCGGCCATTAACTTCATATTTTTTTGACCTCGTATTGTGCCTCTGGTCGTATTATATTTTTTGTTAAGTGCCGCTTTCCTATTTAAAGTGTTACGGGACGTAATTTTTCTACGTGTTTTTTTTCAAACTGCTACTGGTCTCGCATTGTGAATGGTGTAATTGAGATTTAGTTCCGCTCATCTCGTGTGGGGTCGTAGGGATGAGCGCCTATGGCGCTCATCTCCACCAGCGCAGTGAGCGCCATCGGCGCTCCCTGCCTAATTCGAATGGGGTCGTAGGGATGAGCGCCTATGACGCTCATCTCCACCAGTGCAAGGAGCGGCTTTGGCGCTCCTTGCTAGCAAATGCGGCGGACTCGCTATGCGAGGCAGCAAGCGTTAGCAACAACCCGTATTGCTCACTACTTCACAGAGATCACATTTTTGCATCTGATATGGTATTTAAATATATCACAATGTGTCTTTCTTTTTCAAATACAGGTCCTATTGCTAGATAAACAGAATTGCTTGTATAACTACTCTCTCCACCGGCAGTAATACAACTCTATAGGATATGTGTACAGAAAGCCATTTCTTGCAAATTTCAGATGTGTGTAATATTGAAAGCCTGCTTCTCTAAATGCATGACTGAAAACATTTGAGCTCCATGTCCCTTTAATGTACTTTTACCTCAAGGAAGTATATTCCAGACAATAGCTCCAGGGTACAGACAACAGAGAGGTGGAATGCTAACAACTCAAAGTAACTACTAATTATAATAATAAATCTGTATGAGGAGAGATAATGCCTAAATTACTAAAACATGCAGGTAGCTTACAAAGAGAACATTTCATCTTCCATTATTGAAATCTGATGAGTGGACACAATCTACTCATGTATTTTTGTGATAGCCATGAATAAATAGACATTTTTGGTCTGGGGTCCAGCTGGCTGTCTCACAATACCTATGGAAACCACCGTTCAGATCCATAATATATTTAATACAACATTGTCATTTAATTTTTTAATAATTTGAAAACAGTATACTTTTTTCTGCAAAATACCTTATTGAGCGTTTTTCTTTCTTTTTGCCCCCCCCCCCCAAAAAAAAGCTCAGAAAAAAAGCATAATTAGTATTCCAAACAGACTCTAAGGTTAGAAGAAAAGAAATCAATACACAGGATATAACAACAACCTTAAATACACCTTTTATGTGTTATCCAAAGGTTTTGCTTCCCATTACAGGTTTTCCCTCTATAAAATAAACATATTCATTAGGGTGTCTTGCATAGCACATCATCACATATAATAGTTGTCAAACTACGTTGTCACGCTTTGCGAGGTGCGTACGAGTTAGGCGATGAGCGCCAAAGGCTCGACATTGTTGCGTTCCTCGCAAAGCGAGCCGTTAAACCGTAGCACTTAGCCGATGCGAGCCTTGCGAAGCGAGGCAAGCCGCTAAAATACGAGACGCGGGACTTTGAAAAAAAAAGATACGAGACGCAAAAATGTACGATATTAGCAGCCAAACGACGAGAAGCAAAAAACCTGAAAAACACACTAAATACACCCCAAAAAATTACACAGACAGCATGGGGCAACAGCCAGGATGTCTGTGAGTGAGGTGGAACGCAAATGTAACTAAATTTTGACGATTTTCGCCACTCGAAAATCGGCTAAGCGAGGAAAAAAATGGCAGCTGAAAAAAATCAAATTGAGGCTACACGACCCCGGACCGCGCAAAACACTGCCAAACGCGTAGCACTTTACACATCACACTACGACCGACCAGATACACTATTACCACATTAATAACATTACGACTATACAATGCCGCTTTACACAATAAACCAACGGCTTTACCTCGCGCACGCAGCCTATTTATAATGCACACTTGGAACACTCATTACACTTTATCAGCAGGGCAATAACACTCACAATGTATATTCTATGCAGACGCAAAATACAAACAGATTGTTAGCTCTTCAGCCTATTGCTCGCTGCATATATCAATTATAAATAATTAAAGTATATTAATTGATTTAAGAAATCATTCATTATTACTTAATTACATATACATAGAAATATATATCCCTCTCAGAGGACCAAAAGTACATGACAGGAGAGGTTTGCAATGAGCGCCAAAGGTCCTCACAGTACAAAACGGTTTCAATTATGTCTCAAACAGCATTCCCATGGCTTCAAATTTTATTGCCCTGTCATTTTTTACGGGCAAGTCGCTAGTGATAAAATAAAGATAAAAAGACAAATATGAAAGAAGGAAGAAGTGCCCACTTCTAAGGGTAGTCCCCAGCCACTTATACAATAGTCCCATTGTGATCAGGGTTTATCTCCAAAACTATACCAACCTGTGTCCTGCTCAATATTATTAGCGGGGTGGACAAAACTATATAACACTTAAAAAGACAGGACGATTTTAGGAGCCACCCCGATTATAAATATTTAATTTCAGGAATACAGTGCATTTCAACTGCAGCTGAAGTCACTATAATCCATCTTCAACTATAATTAATGGTAGTGGTATGTTGGAACTGTTAGCGTCTCTTCAAATATATTGGAAATGGCAGATGAGACCTCATGGACCGGCATTGGTCAGAACCAATGGTCTAAACTATTATAGTTCAATCAGTTCCACAAATAAATAAATAATAAAAAATAAAAAAAATATATATACAAAAAAAAGAGGAATACAAGAAAACCAAAAGGTTATGATCTGAAGTTAGAGGGTGGGGTATTTAGGTGTTAAATACTACTTTATATAAATGGTAGTGGGTAAGTGGAACAGCCATCAAGTGGAAGTGGTAGAAAGGAACATAGTAAAGGACAATCATATCTGGAAATGCATAATGCTATGAACTTATCCTCAGGGTTTATTAAACTAATGTTTCTTAAAAGTTCCAAATATTGTATAATTTAAAACTATAATAATTGAATGTTATTCAAAATAAAATATAATTTTTGTATAATAAATTAACACTGAAGTTCGCCATAGTGAACGGAGACAGCCATTCTGCACCACCCACAGATGAATATCTTTTGTTAATAAGAGATCATTGCCATTCCTTATCAATTAGCCCCTCTATAGATTTAAATTATACTAAATATGGAACCTCTACTTTAAGTAGGGCATGTTATATGGGTCTTTTGGCTCTGATCATATGCCAAATTATATAGTAAATATGTCTAGATTTTAATGAATTGTTTTGAATGTGATTGTCATATGACTATAACTTTCTTGCAGAAAATCACACATGTATATTTCTCTTATACTTAGCTTATTAATGTCATATTTTCATTTAATTAAAAGTTAAAGGAAAGCGGACACCCAGAAAGAAAGTGTATTTTACATGCTATCACCCTTATTTAATTGCGATTCGGCCAATTGAAGAGGGCTCTATATAAGCACAGAGCATATTTTTTTTACAAAAGTTTTTAACTTCTGTAAAAAAATATGTCCTGTGCTTATATAGAGCCCTATTCAATTGGCCGAACCACAATTTGCTGAATTGCAATTTAATAAGGCTGTATGTTTTGAAGCAGCTGTGTGCTTTAAACTTACGGCACATTAAGATAAAGGTAGTAATTTAGGGGTTGACAATTAGGAGCCAGACAAATAATTTTTTAGGAGCCTGGTTATATATAAAAATATAACAGCTGAAAGTTAGGAGCCAGGAGTACATTTTTAGGAGCCATTGCTTCCTGCTCCTGGGATTTGACAAGCCGTGTTTGGCAAATGTATTTTTGTATGTTTTTTCACAACACTATCCATGACCAATGCAATTAATCTAATATTTTCAACTGAACGTATATTTTCTCCTTTATCTTGCAGAATGCATGGATATTTAAACCATGTATGTTTCTGAAGTGTTTTCAGTAAGCTGCTTTTATAGACCACACTTACGCTTCACTGCAGGCTCTTTAAATATATTAACCCAAATTAGAGAAAACGTAGGTTTTCACTGGTATACATATATTTGTTCAGTTGTGTCTGAATCTCTGTGGCCCTTAGGACCGCAGAACCCCAGGCCCGTCTTGTGTCTGGTTGTGCTTTTCCATAAGGTGCTCACCGTAAAGATACTGGAGTGGGTTGCCAGTTCCTTCTCCAGTGGACCGCAATCTGTTTGACCTCTCTGTATGACCTGCCCATCTTGGGTGACCCTACTTAGTATAGCTCACAGCTTCATTGAGGTACACAAGCCCCTTCACCACGACAAGGTAGTGATCCAGAAGGCGATACATATATAAATTAATATCTAAATATAAACATTTTCTACATTTTCAGCATCCCTTTAATTTGATTTCATATGCATTTTCAAAATCAAATAATAATTATCAAATTAGAGTTAAAACAGACTTGTAGTATGTATGTCTTACTCTATTTTAGAAGGTCACCAATGTTTGTTATAATACTTGAACCCATAGCTAAGATGACTGAAACTCAAGTGATCTGTGTACATCAATCCAATGGATGTGTTCAATTATGGATTATTGAAAAAGTAAGTATTAACAATACAAGATTGTGGGCTACAAAAAATTAAACTAAGAACTTTAATGGAATCGATTAAAACTAAGAAAACGTCGTGTTTATGTATAATGTATCCCTATGATACAGAATACCATCAAGAGGGGGAAAAAAGGGGAGGATACCAAAAAATAAAAAATAGTCTAGAAAAAAGGTCTAATACCTCTTAAACAAAAAGAAATACTACCAGTGATGGTGATAATGGCCAGATGTGGGCACCACTAGAACTACTTGAACCCTATATGAAGTAGACCCTACAAGGGTAAACACGTGTGTGTGAAAAAAGTGTAAATAAATGAATAGAGCTAAGGTTAAATATGTGTGAAGGTACTAAGAATAGCCAAAAAAAAAAAAAAAAAAGGCTATTGTAAGATGAATAAACTGTATATAAAAATTGAAATGGATCTATGTATCAGTGAAAAGCAAAAATGTGTATAAAGTGTGTAAACTGTGAATGGTTGAGAGTAAATAAGAAAGAAAAGATGATAAATAAGGTGTAAAGCTATGTGTATTGGAAAAAAAAAAAAAAAAATAAAAAAAAAAATAAAAAAAAAAATCTAGAACTAAATGGTCCCCCTTTAAGGAATTATATCCTCATTTTAGGCATACAAAATCATGGGATATAAACATTATACAAAACTATACATTTAAAAACATTAAAGTGTTAAAAATCGAAAGCTATGCAGATAGCTTATACAGTGATACTATGGACAGCATTCACTCTGTAACACAATGGTTTAGCGAGTGTTGCCTAGCTGTCAGGAAAAGAGGAATGGTAGAATACACAGTTGGTATCTATTGGTGTTAAATCCGATGCATATGTGAGGCACACTCTCCACCATACAATACCTGAAAATGCTCAGGTTTCAGTGGAGCACCCGACAACAACGGGAGCCTCACACTGACCACATCACCGCATACAGGATAACAGATGATGCACAGCCTGTATCCGCGGTATAGTGTAACACACACTTATACAAATATACAAATTAGCCAATCCTTCAATACTCAGCCTAGGCACAATACTGCAGAGCCGCCACAGTGTACTGTATCGCCGCCGACTGATGCTCAGTTTCGCCCTGTTAGGGCTTTCTCAAGGCTTATGCTCCGTCTGCTGCGGTTTGGAGTTGGGTTTTCGCGGGCCTTTTAAACAGAATATAGGCTCCGCCCCCTCTTTCCTTCTATTGGTCCATCCCGTGTCACTGAATGACATCACTAACTAAATGGGAGGACTTGGATGAATCTCCTTTAGTGTTCTTAGGTAGCTAACCTCTAATTGTGTTGAATAGGGGATCTGTAACTTTGAAAAACAATTAAGATATCTGTTTCAGGGATAGCTTTGTTTTTTATATATAGTAAAGGTTATCTGTAGGATGATACACTAATTTACACATTTAATAGATTAGTTAATACTTGATATAATTTATGTGATTTAAATTTATATCCATCATACCGTTCTCTCAAATATTAATATATAATAGATGACCTATTATAGTATATACTTCTAAATTGCATATGTAGTTATTTCTTAAGGACTATCTAATATGTAAGGTTATTACCTATTGTTATCAGGGTAGTTTTAGACATAGATTTGGTACCAGTGTTTATTTATTCAATTTCTATGATCTAAATAAACTAAAAAAGAACTAAAAAAGAAAGCGTTTTAGATGAAGAATTATTTAAAAAGAAATACCTTCTTTAGTGTACATCCTCATTACCTCATACCTCTATGATAAAGCTGATAGAATTATTATGCTTGTATATTAGCTTCAAGTAGCTAGATAAATGGCAAGAAAGAGAATCCTTCATTTATGCCATTAGGTGCCTGGGCCCCCAAGTCATAAATCCATCTACTCTCAAGCCGAAGCAGTTGTATCTTTCGATCACCTCCTCTCAGCTTAAGTGGCACTTGATCAACTATATGGAACTTGAAGCCATCCAGGTTTCGTCCTTGACAGTGACGTATATGTCTCGACACTGGAGTGTCCATCTCTCGTGTAATGGAATATACATGTTCCAGTATCCGTCGGCGTATCTGTCTCTCCGTTTTTCCAACGTATATCATACCACATTTGCATGTTAGCACATATATTACGTATGTTGAGAGACAATTGAAGAAACTATTTAATGGATACTTTTTTCCGGTCTTGGGATGTTCAAAGGCTTTGGCAGGTTGAATATATTTGCAGGCCTTACATCTACTACACTTGTAAAGGCCCTGTGTAGTTTTTCCACTTAGCCAACTGGTTTTGGATTTTTCTTTCACAAAGAGACTTCTTACCAGTGTATCCTTTATGTTTGGCCCTCTACGATACGTTACTGAGGCCCTTTCCGGTAGGCATTCTTTTAGTACACCATCATTTTTAAGAAGATACCAGTATTTATTGAGTATATCCAAAATCTTTTCACTCTGACATCCGTACGTCATGATGCATCTAACCTGGCCTTTACCATCTTTAGATTCCTCTTTTTTGTGATATAAGAGAGTATCTCTATCATCCATGAGTGCTCTGTGGTAAGCACGTTTCAAAATCCTGTTCGGATAGCCTCTATACTTGAATCTTTGTTTAAGATCTTTAGCCTGACTTTTAAAGTCATCAATATTGCTGCAATTTCGGCGTAAACGCAGATATTGTCCTACTGGAATTCCCATCTTCAATGGTTTGGGATGCTGGCTTTCCCAGTGTAGCAGCATATTGGTTGATGTCTCTTTTCTATATGTCCTTGTCCTAATTTCACCATTTTGTTCTTTCGTAATATTTAAATCTAAGAAATTAATGGTGCTTTCATGGATCTCAAAGGTCAGTTTAAGCCCATATTCATTTTGGTTTAGTGTATTCACAAAATCTTCAAATTCTTCCTTTTTTCCGGTCCATACTATCAAGATGTCATCGATAAATCTGGACCAGAGGAGAATCTTATTAGTGAAGGTTTCGAATTTCTCAGAAAAAACTTCATCTCTTTCCCATTTTCCCAAAAAGAGATTGGCATAGTTAGGGGCACATGCTGTTCCCATGGCTGTGCCCCTAATCTGTCTATACCAACATCCATCAAATATGAAGGTATTTTTCGTGAGGATGAACTGTAGTAGCTCTAAAATAAACTCATTCCAATCCTGGTTTCGGTTACCTTGTGTTTCTAAAAAGAAACGTGCAGCATTTAGGCCCAAATCGTGTGGGATGTTGCTGTATAGTTGTTCCACATCAATGCTAGCTAGCATTGATGTGGATGGTACCCCAAGGTCATCCAGCTGTCTTAATAGATCAGTGGTATCCTTTATGAATGACGGTAATGTACACACCATTGGACGTAAGTGTTGATCCACTAAAGCACTAATTCTCTCAGTTAGATTTTGTGAACCAGAGACTATGGGTCTACCAGGTACCGGAAACTTTTTCTTGTGGATTTTTGGAAGAGCATAAAAAGTAGCTGAAACTGGTTCCTTTGGCAGGAGATATTCGTAATTAGATTGAAGTAGTAATCTGTTCTCAATTGCTTTAAGGAGAATGGCGTCCAGTTCTTCTCTGTATTTTATACCTGGATTGCTCGGGAGTTTTTCATACGTATCCATGTTCCTTATAATTCGTAGACACATGTCTTGGTAGTCTGTTTTGTCCATCAGAACAATGTTACCTCCCTTGTCCGCTGGCTTAATTTCTATATTAGCGGTTTTCAATTCTCTCAGTGCCCTCCTTTGTGCAAATGAGAAGTTGTCTGATCTTGATTTCTTGTTCTTTTCTCTTTCTTTATTAATGAGTTCGAGTTCATTGCTTACTAGATGGAGAAATAAATCCAGGTTGGGGTAATTTTTAAATTCCGGTGTGAATCTCGTTTTTTCCTTGCACTGTTCTTTAAGATATTTTTCAATCCCATTATTTTCTGAATGTTCTTCATTCATAAGTTCTAACAGATTCTGTAGAGCATCTTTATCAGTAATAGTCAGCCCCAGATTCTCCATCCTTTTCTTATCTTTATCGTGGTAGAACTTATTGAGTGCTAGTTTCCGTACGAAAAGGTTCACATCTTTAATATTTGTAAAATTATTGACATAGCTAGTGGGAGTAAAGTTTAGGCCTTTGTTTAATACTTCCAAATGTGTTTCATTTAAGACAAACCTAGATAAATTGATGACTCTTTTTTCATCGTCTTTTATTGATTCTTTTACACTTGTCTTGTTCTTCCACTTTTTATCTTCTATAGTCATTTCTCTTGATTTATAAGGGGCTAGTTTAGTTAGTGGTTGTTTCTGCGGCCTTTTGGTCTCCCTGGGCCCCTGGGTGGTTTTGGGTCTGGCCCCTTGCCTAAAAAACCTTCCATATTAGACTGTTGGTATCTTGTTTGAGACTTGGACTGGTCTATATGCGGTTTTTGTACTGTTCTTCTGAATCTTTTCTGGATTCCTTCATGCTGAGTGCCCTCTGCTTCTGAACATTCGGATGAACTAAGTTCCACATTATCTTGTGGTTTTATCCGACCCAGTATTTTAAATGCTGTTTTATTCTCAAAGTCCATTTTGTCTCTCTGGTGTTTTTTCTGTTTTCTAAACGATATATCTTTTTGGTATTTTTCTAGCTGGTCATTAATTTTCTCCAGGACCTCATCAAAATTCGGTTCTGTTTGCAGTTTTAATAATTCTTGTCTTGATTTCTCTGCTTGTTTGGTAAGGTCTTCTAGATTTTGTTTCTCCTTTTCTAAGATCAATGTTATCAAATCCAGAGAGCATTTTGTTGTTATCTCCAACCATTTTTCAATAAAGGCATTTTCCAAGAGGTGAGTCGCAGGTATCAGTTGTACTCTTAAACCTCTTGGTATTATTTTATTTTTTAGATAGTTCTCAAGACTCGTGATCTCCCATACCGTTCTAGTTTCTCGCTTTAAGATCCTTAGAGCTTCTTTACTCATACTCAATAGGTCTTCGCTCTGCTTATTCTCACTCAGATTTATATTGCCTTGAAGTAGTGCTTCGGCTTCTTTTTGGAGGTTGGACATATCCCAAGTATTCCATCTTGCTGAAGCCATTTTTGCACGATTTGAAATGGTACCTCTTAGTAGAAGGTGGATTTAGTTCTCTTATATTTGGGTGAAAAATCGTATGGACACCACTTTTATAAGTTGGTAGGAGGATAGATAAAGAGAGCTGATGAGATAGAATGATACAGATTCCCTAAAACTAGTATTGTGGATTAAACCACTGTTTAAATAATAAATAGTAAGTCACTGGTGGTGGCTTATAATAGAGCTCTAGATAGTAGCTCATATAGTGCTTAACACTGGATTCATGAAAAAGTAAGTATTAACAATACAAGATTGTGGGCTACAAAAAATTAAACTAAGAACTTTAATGGAATCGATTAAAACTAAGAAAACGTCGTGTTTATGTATAATGTATCCCTATGATACAGAATACCATCAAGAGGGGGAAAAAAGGGGAGGATACCAAAAAATAAAAAATAGTCTAGAAAAAAGGTCTAATACCTCTTAAACAAAAAGAAATACTACCAGTGATGGTGATAATGGCCAGATGTGGGCACCACTAGAACTACTTGAACCCTATATGAAGTAGACCCTACAAGGGTAAACACGTGTGTGTGAAAAAAGTGTAAATAAATGAATAGAGCTAAGGTTAAATATGTGTGAAGGTACTAAGAATAGCCAAAAAAAAAAAAAAAAAGGCTATTGTAAGATGAATAAACTGTATATAAAAATTGAAATGGATCTATGTATCAGTGAAAAGCAAAAATGTGTATAAAGTGTGTAAACTGTGAATGGTTATGGATTATCCATGAATATGAAACTCTATTGGCTTACATTGTAAAGTTATCCAATTTTAGCCAAGCAAGGTTCTGAATCACCGTCAGTTCAGTAGCAGTAATATCCCATTATGGCTCATTGTAATTTAAGAGTCTCTACAAGATTCAAAAGGTGAAATTATCCCATTATGGCTGAACATGGCTTAGAATCCATATAGGATTTAATGTTGAGAATATTCACAATTACCATATGGTTCAATGGTAAGATTATGCCATTATGACTGAGCATTGCTCAGTATCTCTATAGGATTCAGTATTAAGGATATCTACAACTGAACATGGCGCTGCATTATCATATAGTTTAATGGTGAGTTTATCCCATTATGACTTTACATGGTCAGTATCTATAGTGGATTCAATGTTAAGGATATATCTAACTGAACATGGCTCTGCATTACCATACAATGCAATGGTGAGATTATCCTATTATGACTGAACATGATCAGTATCTCCATAGGATTCAGTGTTAAGGATATATATAACTGAACATGGCTCTACATTACCATACAGTTCAATGGTGAGATTATCCCATTATGACTGAACATGATCAGTATCTCCATAGGATTCAGTGTTAAGGATATATATAACTGAACATGGCTCTGCATTACCATACAGTTCAATGGTAAGATTATCCCATTATTACTGAACATGATCAGTATCTCCATAGGATTCAGTGTTAAGGATATATATAACTGAACAACGCTCTACATTACCATACAGTTCAATGGTGAGATTATCCCATTATGACTGAACATGATCAGTATCTCCATAGGATTCAGTGTTAAGGATATATATAACTGAACAACGCTCTACATTACCATACAGTTCAATGGTGAGATTATACCAATATGACTGAACATGGCTCAGAATCCTCACAGGGTTTAACTTTGAAGGTATCTATGAACAAACATGGCTCAGAATCATCATAAGGTTCGATGGTGAGATTATCCTATTGATGCTGAGCAAGGCTCAGAATACCCTAAGGTTCAAACATAATCCTATTATTGATGAATATGCCTAGGAATCTCTTTATGACTTAACGGCAAGATGCTTATCCTATTATTATTGAACATGCAACAGATTCCTTATAGGATCCAATGGTAAGACAGTCTCATTATGACTGAACATGCCTAAGATTCTTTATAGGATTAAAGAGGAAGTTTGCCCCATGACCGAGTGTGGCTAAGAGTGTCATTAAGATTCAGTGGGAAGGTCATCACTGAATGCAGGTCAATTTTTGACATGTTTGGGCATGCCCCAATAAGAAAACAACTTAGTCTGACTGTGTCTTATCAAAGTGATGCTGTCCTCCCTACAAAGTAGTAATCAATGAAATCCATTTTGTTCTTTTTGCAGCTGTGAACCAAGTCAGTTTATCACATTAAAGTGACAGATGTTCTTATTTTTATTCTTCGTTCTTGTGGAGCTACCATAATTTTAAACTAGGGTGAGTGACTACCAGATGTTAGCTTGAAAAAATCAGATGACACAGAGGAGGAATGCTAAATACTCCAAACTATAGCTAACTATACTCATAGTTATATAGTAATTAAGGTTGAACAAATACCGTACTTTAGTCCATCAAGTTCAACCATTTTAGATCTCCTCTGATCTGAAATACGCAGATTAGTTGTTAATGGATTCAGAGGAAGGCAAACAGAAAAAAACAACAATATTGCAATTGTCTCAAAAGGTGAAATAAAATTCCTTTCTGACCCCAGATACTAGCAATTGGATTCCTCCCTGGATCAATACTTCCTCTCTAATTATCCAGGGTAGCCCCGAATGCCATTTTTATTCAAAAATATATACAACCCCTTTATACTTTTACTTCATACCAAGAAACAGTGGCTACATTATTAAAAGACCTGAAAACATTTTTTTTTTCACTTTTCATTACTGATACAAAACAAAATAGTATTAATACATTGTTTTTGGATTGCCACAAATTAAACTGCAGAGTATTATAGTTCAATCAATCCACAAAAGAAAAAATCAGGCACTAAAAAGCCTGCTAAAAGTTGTTAGCTACATACTTTACCAACAAGTGAAGTTTTCCTAAACCACAGTGCTTTTTAAATAGCACATTTGAATGAAATTCAATAATACTCATACATCTATTTTATGTAGAAGACTTTTGCAAAAAATACATCTGCAAATTACTGTAATTTGCTCTACTGATTCACAAACCTACATCCTGTAATTTGAAGTCTGATTTCAGGGGGCGTTATCATATGATCTGATAATATTTATCTCACTTAAATATTGTCTGATCATCAGCCAATAGTCATCCGTCATCATGATATCAGTATAACATGGAAGTTAAATGTGATGTGCAATCGGAGGCTCAGAATTAATTAGTACCAAGAAGTAATATTTGCTGATCTATCACTCTATAAAATGCATTAGATCATCTGTTTTAGTCCATGTGGGTTTCATGATATGTATTAACCCCTCGGGTCCTGGAATCGATATTACTCAGAAATAAAATTAAAAAATATATTTTTTAATTGCATATTTGTGGGTTTGAGACTGTTGTGCAATTAATGCCAATGTCTGTTAATGACTTTAAAGTACAGTTTTGTGTGTTTAATTGCTGTTACAGCTCAAATAAGTGTTTGAAAAGGCCCTTGTGACAAAAACTTGATACTTTTTTCAATTGCTGGTCAGACTTTATTTGCGAGCTAAAGCTACCGGTCTAATAGAATATTGATTTTGTGGAAGTTTAATTCTTTAGAGCTTGTAATATTTGAGCTTTGCTAAAACCAATGGAGTTCTAAGGCAGATTTTGTGTCTTTGGCTGGCTCGTAGTGATTGTGGGCGTGGAACTCTTAATCAGATTACGAGTAGCTAACAGAATATGTAGCAATATTGAAAGCAGTTTTAAGTGTGTATAAATTTACAAATTGAGTAATAGAACAGGGCATTTAGTTGGGAGTTTGTGTTTATTTTTGAGTGGCCCTTTAATTCATTAATGAGGGTGGAAGTGAAAGCTTGTGATTATATCCCATTATGGGCACATATAGCTTAGAATCCCCTTGACATGATATAGTAAAATAAACCCAAGAAGGCTGAACATGCCCTAAAACTTTCAAAAGTATACTGCTATTATACATGCCTCCACTTCTTTGGTGTGGTGCACCATCATTTAGAGTAGTCAAAATCAAGTAACGCAGCAGTGTTCTTACATCAGCCACACTGTTAATTTATCTTGAGTCAGTTAGGCTACACCACATGATATATTGAGTATATGAGGTCAAGCTTTTATGCTCTGAAGGGACCACAGATTGTAAGCTTCCTCTAAATTCCGTTTCACATTGTTTCCCTTTGACGGTCGAATGTCTACAACAATGTCCAAAGGAATACGTCTTTGGTTCTAGCAAATAGAGTATGTCGCAACGGAGGGTGCTGTTTTTTGTCCTCTTAACACTGGTGAGCCCAGCTATTAAGCAGAACTGTTTGTGGGTGAGACATGCATCAATTAAAAAAAAAAAGTTTGTTAACCTGCTTTTCAGTGCTCAGTTTGGAGAGCAGTATTAACATTATTCCATTTCCCTTTAATGTTAAAATACTCCTTAGTACAGCTCAACACGTCTTACAAACGCTGTAAGCATATATGAACCCCCGGTGTTCATCAGTAAAAAGAGAAGTCAATCTTGCCACATCCTTACCAGCTCATGGGTGATGTAATTCCGTCTAAAGTGGGTCATCACATGTTAAATCTCAGTGCTTACTTTTATTGCTATGGGGAAGCCATATTAGTACACGTAACACTAAATTACCTCAATAAAATGTAATAAATAGCACAATATAAGCCTGTTTTCTTATACAGCTACTGTACTGTTACCTGGGAAATGTCTGCCAGACAACACAGAAGGAAAGCTACTAATTTCAAAACAACTCATAAAGCTTTGCAATGAGACGTAATGGCTACATAATTAAAAGATACAAGGACACTTACAATAAGAAATATATAAATGTTGATTTCATGTATGATGTCATGGAATGGTTTTAGTGTAATCCAGATCTATAAACCCTATTTATTTACACACTGTAATTAAATCATCACAATCAAAAAATGCTGTAAGTGCTAATACTTCTGGCAATATTCTTGTATATAATAACTGGGCACGCTCTTCAAAGTTATCAACCCTCACTTAGAGAGTTAATTAATAATTTTAGGTAAGTAATACTGCAAGCAGAGACATGATCTTTCAGAATACTTATCTAACACTTCCTCTAAACCTTTTAATATCAATAAATAGTGATTATATTTATTTATGTGTACTTTTAATTTCTTGGACCTTTGCTCATTTTATTACTATTAATGGTGTCTTTAGGACTTTTCCCACTCGGGGAAAATCAATGTCCATTTCAGGGGAAGGATCTGTGTCTACTGATTATTACCCACCTGTAACGTTCCTCCTGCAGACACTGTGTCATATAACTGTAATCCCGCTGCAGCTGTGATTTCAAGTCTTCCATTGAGTCCTCAAGGTGGCTCTGCCCATCTTTTATCTCACACAGTTCCTCGAGGATGGCATCAAAACCTCCATGGTGTACATGGTGATGCCCATCCATTGTGTTGGACCTGGGGCTCCCAGGCCCCGCCTGTCCTGCTCCTGAGTTACTCCCTGCACCTGCAGACCCAGAGGTAGCACTAGAACACTCATCATCACTGCCGTATTTGGGGCTAGGAGCCAGAGTGGCACTGCCGCTCAGTGCCCGGGCACCACCTTGTCCCTCTCCATCCTCTTCCATTCCATCCTTTAGATGTGGGATGTTGTCGGCACTGCCAAATTTGTTGCGGATGAGGCTAGCAAATTCACGAGGTTTTGATACTACAGCAGTGTGAGTTACCTGGGAAAGGCCAGAGAGTCCCCCCTTCACACCTTCTACCACACCACCCCCGAAGCCACTGATCCCGGCTCTCACATTGGCTCCAACATCTTTTAGCCCTTGCTGCATATCCCTCAGGACATCTTTTGGCTGCCTTGATATTCCATTTTGCTCAATCTCTTTCAGCTTTTTGTGATAATGTTCCAGCTTCTTGTGCAGATGAGCGATGGTCTGAGCAGATTTCTGGTTCTTTTTCTCAAAAACCTGAGGGAAGCATGAACACAGTCAGAGACAGCACAAACAAAGACACAGCAGCATCAAATATAAGAATTAAGGAGTTTCATGCAGAGACATATAACAATAAGATCACTGTAAGACTTTGTGAAGTATAAAACAAACTAACAACTTTAGTAGAGATGAAACCATGAGCACAGAAGCATTGTGAAAATGTTAACAGTCTCTGCTTGTGTCTAAGGCAGGGGTTGACAAATCCCTGGGCCCAGGGAGTCAAAACTCCTAAAAGATTGTAATTCTGACTCCTAACTTATTAGATATTATACTTCTATATATAATCCACTGCCTGGCTCCTAAAAAATGTTTGTCCCTGGTCGAGGGGCTTCCAAATAGGAAAAAGTGTGCCTTTTTTTTCTTCAGCAGTTGAAGGTAGGGAGTGGATTTACTGCCTCATTCATGATTGTGTTCCTCTTCTAGCATTTGACACCTTCTCCATTCCACTTCACATGCACAGAAGTAGGCAGATACATTACAAGGTACCCACTCTTGCTACACACTGGACATGAAGAATTAGCCACTGACACTACTAATATGTACACTGTTGGTTTTGTTGTTAGTTTGTTACATACTTCACACAAAAAAATGTTTTTCTACATTACAGTAGATCATTTAAACATCTGTCAGATACTGAGGGCATAGTAAAAAAGCAAAATTGTTGCATTGCTTTGTTGTGTGCCTTAAATAAAGCAACATACCCCTTTTGCCAAGGCATCCTTCCTTAATATATACTAAAATCACATATTTTTAATTGTGCATTTAAAATAGGTTTTAAACATTATACAATTTTCCCATTTTGTACATGCACAAACTGCTTTTGCAACAATGGCAGCACACCCTTTTAAAAAACGAATTTGTCTGTATCATATACAACCAGTAAAGGAATTGCATTATTTCTCCATAGACACACCCTAATTATAATTAGTCAGAAAGTGGTTTTGACTTTGTTGCCTTGTTGTATTTTCAGAATTTTAAAAGAAAACATTCTTTACCTTTGCAGCACTTATTTTTCATGCAATAAAAAAACTTTTATAAAGTATAGTAGCTGAACAATGGCAAATTTATGATTTCAGTGTGCCTATAAGTAAACTTTACTCCTGACATATATATAAATATATATGATGATATAAAATGAGGAAGTTGAACTTATGTCCACATTTTTCAAGACAGCTAGACATTGATAACCTTGGCAAAAAATGACTACCCCTGGGTTAGTGGATTCTATCATTAGCTCGAGTAACAGCATAGCTTTTTATCCCAATGTTACAGATACACTGGGTGTTAAAGAGCCCCCTGGTGCCCCAATGTACCCCTCTGCTTCAGTGTTATCCTGCCCTCTAGCATATAGTGCCCCCAAATCACCTGTTTGATACGGGAGGCCTGCTGGCGGTCTGCATTATTTGCCAGCTTTAGGTACTCTGCCACATTATCGTCTCGTGCCTCCTGCTCAATCTTGATCTGCTCGGTGATCTTGAGGATCTTCTGATGCAGATGATCCATGGCTGCCTTAGTGCGCTGTGGGTCTGGGGCCCCCTCAGGGACTTCAAGGCTGATGTTCCCCTCTGAGCCTCCATGGGCTGTGCTGGGAGGAAGGCTCAAGGTGCTTAAATCTCCCTTGTCCACCTGCTGATGATTGAGAGAAGGAAGGGGTTAGAATCTGGAAGCTCAATGACAAAACAGAGATCCTGGACAATGAGTCTTGTAATTTCCAGGATTGATGTATTGCCTGGCAATTTCATTGTCAGATACTACTCTAATTTCTGACAATCAGATAAATAGACATCAATAGGATTGAAAACAGATCCTATCATCCCACCCCTTGAGCTGGACACAGGATGCAAAACGTGTACAACAGGATGCAGAATTAACACTTGTATGGTGTCACTGAAGGTACTACTCCTAGAAATAGACACAGACACACAGACAGATCCACACTGAATATGTTACCTCTAGAACTAGAAACTGATGAACACAGACATAGAACCATATATGCAAACACACAGGTACATCTGCTGCCATAGCTAGAGCCAGATGTAGAATATGCCACCACTGGAGATCAACAAAGAATCTGTAATCTCTGGATCCGGACACACACAAACACAGATATACAACCTACTATGCAAGGATCCAGACACATTCTGCCATAGCTAGAGCCAGTTGTAAAACTTACCACCAGAACAGTTGGGCAAAGAACTTACTACCCCCTAGAGCGTCATACAGAATATAATATGCCAATAGGATGTCACACTATTAGATCACAATGCAAAACTTGCTACCAGGCATATAATTTGCCATCTCAAGTGAACCACACTGAATATAACACTGAACACCTCTCCTAGACCAAAACATTGAATTGCAACATCATAGCAGGTCACAAAACCTCCAAAGCCTATTACACAGCAACTTACCACCATAGATGTGGCATAGCATTTGCTACCGTGAGAACAAGACATAGTTTCTGCCTCCCTTATGTCCAGTCACAGAGCCTTATACCACTACAGTAAGACATAAACTACACCCTGCACATATACAGTAGGATATACAACCCCAGCCCCCTATAGCAGCACACAGTAACTGGATGTTGTCTGAGTAAACAGAGTATATGATTGAGTACTAATAAAACTAATAAATGAGTAGCACAAATACAAAATAAACAAACAAGGAGCAAAAGGACCTCAAGAGAGAATTCTAGGTCTGTATAACAAACCCTGAAAGAGCATTTATATAAACCCAGTTGTAAAAGTTACCACTACCTGTCTGAGCCTATTCTTCATGTCTAGGTCATAAGACCATAATCAAGAGCATGGCAGGAAGACACATAGAGGGACGAAGAGATATTAGCAGATACATCCCTTGCATAGTCTCAAACAAATAAATCTGTTTCACAAGAGAGAGCGCCAGCTGACAGCTGAGGAAGTTATAGCAACCATTTGTGACGTTCAGATGAGAACTAAGGAGGGCTGCTGCTTCTTTACTTCCCCTTTTAGTGTGTAGAGAAGGAGAGAAAAGGGTGACTTCAGTTCAAAGAGAGAAAGGTTTTTTTCACTCCAAGCCTTTGGCTTCAAATCGTGCACTGAGAATGTAACCTCTGTAATCTTTACTGCTGTTACCCATCAAATCTTGTTTCATCTCCATCTTGGGAGCGATCCCATTTATATTCATACAGATCAGTGTTTCACAAGTAATGCCTAATGGCTCAAAAATGATTACCCGTATTCCAAAATGGCCGCCAGGGCCCACAAACCATACCCAAATCCCAAACATTTTAAGGACACCACAAATCTTGTTGCATTCTGTAATGATAATCTTATAGAACCCATGGAGATGCCCAAGGCTCCTCACAACTGATATAGAGATCTTTGGTAACACAACATATAGGTAACACACAGGGCCCATTTCTACTAACCACAAAAGTGTGACAATAGAATTTACACCAATAAGCATGTCAGTGACCTATTTACTTTGTATTTTTTTCCAAAATGGTGGAATACTCATTGCTTTACTCATTTTTTCCTACAGATACATTTTAATTCTTTTTTTTTTTCATGCATTTAAAACATCAAGCTTTAAACATTGTGTTTTGCATGAAATAGGATTAAGTAAAACCTGTATAAATTTCACGTAAACTAACAGGAAATGCGAGAGCTTACATAGTCCCCTTCCCTCATGTTTCTATCCCCTACCACATCTTGATAGTAAGAGCAGGGCCCCCGTCTCCTCATGTAACACTGAATGTGTAGTCTTGTCTTATCTGCCTTCTAATGGGCAAGCTTCCCAGACCAGTTAAACATTTGAATCAGTTTTTTTCTTCTTTGGGAACATCAGTTGATTTCAATATCCATTTAATGTTATTTTTTCCTGTATCCAGTCCTAAAGCTATATTTACTAAACTGAGACATTTCTCACTAGTGAGGTGTGACCTATCTAGTTGCTATACTATTCAAGAAAGCTTACTGACTACACAAAGACATAGCCTGCTTCTAAAAAATATGAATTCAGTGTACAGGTATTGAAAAGGCCCCATCCCACCAGTAAGAAATATATCACAGAATAAATATAGGTCTTTGGGTCCTTTCCTGTTATGGTTAAGGCAGTGCGGCGACCAACCACTAGATGGCGCTGCCGATATTCCAATGCATATCATAGAGTCAAGGGTTAGGCTAACATGCTAAGCTTAGAACTTCTCACAATACAGATTGTCAGCGCTGCAAAATATTGGCAGCGCCATCTAGCGGTTGGTCATCGCACTGCTGCGGCAGACCTGTGCCGTAACTATAACAGGATAGATCCGGTCTTTGAGAGTTTAGAAAAATAAACTTTTTTGTTTTACAGGACCACTGCAATTAAAGAAAAAGATACACGTTTGGCAAGCGTATACCAAAATAACCATATTGGCAGCCATATAAAACATGGACAATAAAACATTTTTGGTAAACTCTGAATCTTTGAAGACTTTGTTTATGGGAATCCATTTTGTGTTTCTTACATCACTTCCTCAGAGTTGAATTAGTAAAGAGAGGGTGGGGAATGAGGGAACAGAGAGTCTGTGTAAAGATCCTTTTAAAAGATTGAAACTGACACAGCACCCCTCTCTGGCCCAGAAGTAGACTCCTTGCTTCAGGAAATGCAACCATACCTGTCCAGAAATGTGAACTCCCCTCACACACACAAAACTTCCACAAATGTATCATGTTCCCCTCCAAGGTCCTGCAGAGGCAGCAACATTTATTTTTTTTCTAATTAAGAAATAAATATACAACTTTTTCCTTTTATTTATGCCCCTGAGACCTGACAAAGTTTTCAAGCAAATATTATTTTTTCATTGTGCAGTGGTCCTTTAAAGTGGCACAGCAAACTCTCCAGTTATTGCTGAAATGAAAAGTACACATATGAATAAATATAATGACAAGTGCTTGTTATTAAAGGTTTTAATTTGATGTGTTAAATGACCATCCTCTTATTAACTCTCTATCTAGGGCCACTAATTAACTCTCACCATATAGGTGAGATAGATAGATATTTAAGTCTAAATTATATTTCAAATTCAGTTATCTAACACTTCCACCCAAACGCTTTAATAACAACCAATTGCAATTATATTTATTTATATATGTGCTTTTTTATTTCTGGGGACCTTCACTGTGTTACTTTCCTTTCCTTTAAAAAACGTGCCAACTACTTTTTAAACTACTCAAAAAACTATATGGTGAATGAGTGCATAACACTATCATACTAAATTGCACATCATAATAAGAAACCAAAATACCCATTTAAAATGTTATAAAAACAACTTTATTGAAGTTAGATAACTCACGGTTTAAAAAAAATCAAAAAGTAGATAGGGTGTGAAAAACCTCTTCAGCTCTATAATCTTAGAGCACTTTGGGTGTCAAAAATAAAATTCTCAATAAATCTAAATTGGTAAATAATTGTCTGCATCTAAGTAGTGTATAACGTCTATAATCCTCGAGGGGATGCCGCCTTTTTTTGGAAAGCTCCACAGATTGCTATTTGCCAAAGTGTAGACAGCACAACCTGACACCAAAATTAGTATCACATATATAGTTGTCAGCAATGCGGGTTGTTGCTAACGCTTGCGGGCTCGCATAGTGAGGGCCGCAGTTGCTGGCAAGGAGCGCCAAAGGAGCTCCTTACGATGCTGATGAGCCCCATAGGCACTCAACCCTATGACTGCCTATGACTTCAGGCCCGCAAATGCGGACCCTTGCAGAAGCGAGGGGCCGCATTTGCAGAGGTGGAGGCTCCCACGACGGCTGCAATGAGCCACAGGCGGGACTTACACCACAAAATTTATAGACTTAGCATCCACAAATACGAGCCGCGGGACTTAACGCCCGAACCTTAACGCCCGAACCGCACGCACATGAAGACATTAAAAACACAATAAATACACACAACAAATACATAAAAAGCTTACCCACCGCAAGGGGGGGGCACCCAGGACCTCTACAAGTGAAGTTACACCTCAATTTAACTCCAAATTCACAAGTTTAGACACACGAAAATCCCCTAAGCGAGAGAAAACGAGGCTACAGGACCCTAAACACTCAAAACACCACCAAGCACATACCAATTTTCAGAAAAAGCCGTACGAGGTCCAAGATACACTCTTACCAAGGACGCTAAATCATCCACAGCCGCGTACCACATACACATTAGCCGCCAATTTACAACACTAACTTACACAATGCGGAAGTACACAGCTACCCGAACAGATTTTCCTCGCGCACGCACACTTTACACTGCACACATTGCTGACACTTACACATCATCTTCACGACAGTGAAAACCGACATTGTATGTTGCAGCAACATCAAAACAGCTCTTCAACACAATGCTTCTTGCATATATTACTTCAAAATAGGTAAAGTATATTAATTTCTTAATTAATTTATTATTTCATTAGCATACAAAAAAACATATACACAAATAAAAAAATGATCTCACAATACACATAAAAGCCATAAACTGCGCCACTCACAACGCCCGCTAACACTGCTCAATGCACCCAAAGCCTTGCAATAAGCTCAAAAAACACATCGCCGCCGACCAAACAATAACACCAAAAGCGCCTATCAGAAAAAAAAATACAACAACCAACAGCCTCGCAATGAGCGCCAAAGGATCTCGGACCACCAACAAAATTAATGTGTCAACCAAACAGCATTGCCTGCCTTACAATCTAATTGCTGTCATTTTTTGACGGGCAAGTCGCTAGTCACATATATAGTTGTCAGCAGCCGTGCTTGGCAAAATCCGTTGGTTACACAAGGAGTGCCGAAGGTGAAGGCACTCATCCCTACGACCCCGTAGCACTTAGGCAGGGAGCGCCAAAAGCGCTCCCTGCGCTGCTGGAGATGAGCGCCATAGGCGCTCATCCCTACGACCCTGCAACACTTTACCATCATACCTACGACCCGCGGGACTACAGATAAACACAAAACTCAAATACACAATTCACACTGCAAGACCCGTAGCACTTTCAAAAGGAAATCGCGACTTGCATAAAAAAAAAATATGAGCCGCAAAAAATACCAAGTTAACAGCCGCACCGCGCACACCGGAAAACACAAAAACAATACTAAATATTAAAAAAAAATAATAATCATCACACACAGCAAGGGGGGACACCCAGGACATCTGCAAGTAATCTTATGCGTCAATTTAACTCCAATTTTCAGAGTTTAGACACTCGAAAATCCCCTAAGCAAGAGAAAAAATGGCCGCCGAAAAAAACGAAAACGAAGCTACATGACCGCTAAAGCTGCAAAACACCACCAAGCACATACAGCTTTTACAAAAAGCTGTATGAGGTACAACATACACTATTACCAAGGACGCTAAATCATCCACACCCGCGTACCACATACACATTCGCCACAATTTTACAACATTAACTTACAGAATGCGGAACTACATAGCTACACAAACGGTTTCCCCTCCCGCACGCAGCCTATTTACACTGCACACATTGCTGACACTTACACCCCAGCTCAACAACACTGCAAATCTACATTACATGCTGCAGGAACATCACAACAGATTGTTAGCTCTTCAGCACATTCCTTGCTGCATATATTAATTACAAATAGGTATATTAATTTATGACTTAATTTATTAATTAATTAATTATCATAAAAAATACATGAATATAAAACTTAAAAAAACATCACAACACACAATGGCAATTAACGGCAAAGGTGCTCATTGCCAGCCACATGATGAGTGCCAAACGGGCTCACCACAAGGCTCGCAATCAGCGGGAAAAGTACTCACACAACAAAAACAATTAATTTGTGTGCCAAACACCATTCATTGACTTACAATTCTATTGCTGTCATTTTTTGACGGGCAATTCGCTAGTATGCAATATATACAATTGTGATCACAAGGACATTACAGGTCAAACAAAGTGTTGTGTATTAGACCTATGATCCTCGAAGGGATATCTTCTGTTCTGGAGGACTCCACTAAATGGCAGTCCCAAAGCTGGCTAATAAGCCCTAGTGTAGAATGAGCAGCCTAGTACCAAAAATGTTTATATACAATTGTGGCCACATTATGAAGAGTATACAACTTACAATTATTACCTCCCAAAAAATCAAGTAACATGTGCTAGGTCTGGACAATACATCTATTAGTGACAGATAATTGTAGTACATGAGCGCCCTCTATTACAATTAGTATGTATCAGCCACAGGCTGTAATAACCAGCAAAAGAAAGTGACCATTCGCTAGTTACCCGTAAAGGAACCTTGCAGTGAGATACCACTATAAAGATAGGCAATACATCTCCATATTACCTGAATCGGTTGGAGCTGTCACTTGGATGTACCTGTTACCTTAGATGAAGGGAGATTGCCTGATGTTCGTTTCGCTCCCAAACATGGGGCTTTATCAAAGGCTCATCTCTAGTTAACTATTCAAACTATACTCACAAATAAATATATAATATTCTTAATATACATATATATTTCACATTGCATATATTTATTTTGGCTAGTAAAAATACATTCAGTACATTATTAAAACAAAATATCCATGTAAACAAATGTAGTTCAATGGAATTAGAAAAACGTGATTTTCCCATTTTGGCGCTCTTCACACTTTTTTCCCTCACAGATCAGTACAAACTGTAAATCTGTTTAAAAAATTGGCACATTTTGCTTATTATTTATTGAGTTTGCACGGTCTTTCTGTTCATGTGCGTGATAAATGCCTGGAGCTTCTTCTTTGCTAAAAGGGTCATGGTCACCCAAAAAGAAGTTGGATTCATATTAAAGATCATGAAAAACTGGCTACGCGTTGTACTAGCCTTTTTTATCTATAGTAAATAATTACTGATAAATACAACATTTTTGTGGCTAATGTGTGGCACAATATTCTAATTTGCTTCTCAGAGTACTTGATAAGGGTGGGGAGGGGTTGTAACTGGATGACAACATTCAGGGTCATTGTTTACCCACTACAGAACGGTGGTTATATTTTAATTAGTACAGCAATTAGTATCTAGTATCTGCTCCTTTGCATAAATGGTCCACTTTACAACAAAATACAATGTATATCTGGATCTACATGCACTTTAAGAATAACCTAAAAAAAAAAAAAAATCACTTTTGGGATAGAAAAAGTCGCTTTAAAAGGTTACTGCAGTTCAAGAAAATCTTAAAGGACCACTGCAGTTTAAGAAAAAAAAAAGATATGTGTCTGGCAAGTATGTACCAAACTAATAATATTAACAGCTGTGTAAGCCACAGAAATATTTATTTGTTGGGAGGGAAAACCCGAATTTCTGAAGACACTGTTAGGGAGTACAGGAATCCATTTTGTGTTACATCACAACCTGAGAGGTGGATATGGGAGGAAGAAACAAGCAGAAGTTCACAACTTTTGTTTTATAATATGATAGAATTGAAATTGACACTACACTCCTCACTGGCCCAGAAGCAGACTCCTTGCATAAATTAATGCAAACATATCTGTCCAGAATGTAAACACTCCTCTCAAACATACACACAACTTCCACCCATGTATCATGGCTATATCCAGGGTCCTGCAGAGGAATCAAAATTAAGTTTGTTTCTAATTAAAAAATAGCTGTATGATATTTTCTTAATGATTGATACTACTTAACTTTTGTTTTGCACTGTGCTGTGGTCCTTTAACCTAATTCTTTTCTGTAATCATTTCCAAGCCCAAAAACTTTAATGATCGATGGAAAAAGGCACAACGATGAAATCTGTATATATACACATATGCTAAGATGAAAACGTAATAACTCAAAAATGAAGATGCCTCAAGTTTATTTGTTACTCCGTGCTACTTTCACTTCCTTTCGTTAGAGCTCAGGACAACTGGAGAGATAAGAAGGAGTGCAGCAATGGCCATTAATGAGACCAATTGTATTTTTTAATTATATTTTCTGGCAAAGCTTTGGGATCTTTCCCGTCTGCCAGCAGTGGCAGCCAGCAGCCACTAGGTGGTGCAGCCAAGATTATTGTCAATTTTCTAGGGTTAGATTTAGGGGTTAGGATTATATTTAGGGATTAAGGTTATATTTAGAGTTTAGGGTTAGATTTAAGGGTTAGGGTTAGATTTAGGAGTAGATTTAGAGGTTAGGGTTTTATTTAGGGGTTAGGGTTCGGGTAGTGGCAGATGATAAGCTTTACACCAACAAGAAATTGCTGGCCACCAGGAAAGGTCCACGCTTTGCTACTGTTTGCATATGCATTTTTACTGTTAATTAATGGTGAACTAAAACATAGGTTTAACATAAAGAGTGTAAACTGGTCCTTTAAATGAAACTGAAGTACATGCCAGCCATCTTTTGCATGAATGCTCATATTACACAGTGTTTGTATAACTTTAATTTTGTGAAGTGGAACTACTAATAAAATAATTCTTAGACAAAGTTCTGCTTTGTAGCAAATATACATAATAAAAGAAAATGTACATGTTGTTTTCTGATTGTGACAATTACGTCTAACTTTCAATAAATTAAAACATAGTAAAAGTTGGGGAGACAAATTGCTAATTATTCAGTACTTCAAGTCACGGTGAGATATACTAGTAGTGAATGGCAGCCATGTGAAAGGTGTGATTAGAATGAAGATCTTTTGATATTTAACTTGAATTGAGTAATTTCATTCATAAAGTGCATGTTTTAAAGAAACATGGAAAGAATATCCTTCTTTGTTGTATCCTTATTTGATAATGTATGTTTTCTTTTTTCAAAGAAAGGTATCCAAGCACAAAAACATAAGTTTAACTCCTCTTGTGGGCTTGCCCTCTGCCAGCCAATTGGATCTACAGACTAAAGTATGCTATCTGCTTTTCCTGTTTGTTTCAATGAAGTTTAAACAGGTTTTACATAATATTTTTCATGCAAAAAACAAACAAACATATTTTGTAATGTTTACAACTTGCCCTTTTATATGTCAACATTAGAAAAATAGCAACAACGCATATTTTACTCTTATGTTATATTCTAACACCATAAAGGCCATAACGGCCTTGGCTGCTCATTTTTGTGCCCAAACATGAACCCTCCCGGCCCGCACTCCACGCCTGCCCACACACCATGGTTATACTTACACTGGCGCCCTGTAGAGGGTTTACAAGCTGCATCCTGCCAGGCCCGGGTTCTGCTGGAAATATTTCAGGCAACAGGAGACCCAAGGGGCTGGTGCACAAGGCCTGTCCGAGGGCTCCCACAAAAGGCAGATCCTCCTCCCCCTCCCTCATGGTGACCCTCAAGTTAAGGAACAATCCGAAGGAAGAGGGTTATAATGTTTAGGAGGAGAGAAAGGGCAACAAATTAAGTAGGTAAGGAAACGGGGGGGATGAATGGGTAGGAAGAGGAAAGATAGTAAAAAAAGTAAACAAAATGGAATATATAAACTAAGGAAGGAAAAAAAACAAAGGTTAAGGGATAATCATTTTTCAAATAAAAGAAAAATTGAACAAGGAATAGAGAGATGGAAGGATAGAGAATGAGGTGTGAGTGGAAAGGAAGAATACAGGTTGAGGAAAGTAAGAATGTGGGTCGTGAGAAGGAAGAATGCGGGTTGTGGAAAGGAAGAATGCGGGTTGTGGAAAGGAAGAATGCGGGTTATGGGAAGGAAGAATGCGGGTTGTGGAAAGGAAGAATGCGGGTTGAGGGAAGGAAGAATGCGTGTTGAGGAAAGTAAGAATGCAGGTTGTGGAAAGGAAGAATGCGGGTTATGGGAAGGAAGAATGCGGGTTGTGGAAAGGAAGAATGCGGGTTGAGGGAAGGAAGAATGCGTGTTGAGGAAAGTAAGAATGCAGGTTGTGGAAAGGAAGAATGCGGGTCGAGGATAGGAAGAATGCAGGTTGTGGAAAGGAAGAAAGCAGGTTGTGGAAAGGAAGAATGCGGTTAAGGATAGGAAGAATGCAGGTTGTGGACAGGAAGAATGCCGGGTTTTGGAAAGGAAGAATGTAGGTTGTGGAAAAGAAGAATTAAGTTTGATGAAAGGAAGAATGCGGGTCTAGGATAGGAAGAATGCAGCTTGTGGAAAGTAAAAATGCAATTTGAGTAAAGGTAGAATGCCGAATGTGGAAAGGAAGAATATAGGCTGTGGAGAGGAAGAATGCAGGAGGAAGAATACAGGTTGTGGAAAGGAAGAATACAGGTTGTGTTGAAGTAGAGGAGTTGGAAGATCATAAAACTATGATAAAGAACCAATAGTGGGACAGATAGAGTGAAGATAAGGGGGAATGGAGAAGAGTGGGAAGGAGTGAGTGAGTTAAAATGAAGGAGAAAAAACAAAGAAGAGATGGGGAGAGATAAAAAGAAGGGAGGGAAATGTGCAGATGAGAATGACAGAAAAGGGATAAGGGGAGACAGATAAGGAACAGGAGATCATTATTGAGGTTTAAACAGGGTATAGAAATTAGATGAAGTATTGAGATGGGATAAAATGGAAAAGAGAATATGGAGATGAAGGAAGATACAGACTGGATCCTGGAGAATGTAGATGATGGTAGATTCACTCTGGATCAGCTGTGAAAAGGCTGAGAGAATGAAAAAGAGAGAGGGAAGAAGAGAGATGGAGCACATAGAGGCTGCAGCATGGTACATGTCCCCACAGTCACCAGCACAGTGTCCCCTAGCCTTGGAGAGGAGCAGGGAATGGCTCTCTCCCAGCATGCACTGCCAATCAATGCTCTACACAGCCGTGATCTATCAGCCCCCAGGGGACAAAGGGACACAAGGACACAACCGTAAAGATTGATCTGATGAGGGCTTGTTCACATCAGAAAGAATTAATGAGACAGAGTCCAGGCCCGCAGCATTAACAGTGGGGTGTCAGGGCGTACAGGACACTCACAGGGTCACGTTAAATTCTGAGGCACACTCCATACACATGAGCTGTGGTTCATGCAGTTATGTCATGTGCTGGTTGTACATAACATCCTGATATTTATACATGTTCCATTTTGTAAGATCACCATTATGTCATTGTGTCCCTATCTCATCACACTGCATTGAGCAATACAGCAAAAAGGTACAATTACACACGGCTCACGTGAGCACAGTTGTGCAATTAACTGCATAATTGCCTTCCCCTGTCATAGCCAGCCATGCTAATTTAAAGGAACACCATTACCAAGATTTATCATGTGCTATACAAGTGGGGGAAGAGGTGAAACGTGTGTGATATTATATTAAGGTCATATACTGGTATACTTGGATATTGTTTTTTGTGTTCTGGCAGCTACAGTGTGTAGTAGTTTAATTTCACATAAAGTATGTAATGCACAACATTAGCAGCTATGCAATTTTATAGTAAAACTTATATTTATCTGACTGCTTATATGATGGGTGGTTACAGATTATTCTACTGGGGCTTGCTCTTTTATTGAATTCTAACGTTAAATTGGAGACTTTCAACAGTACCGAATCAAGATCTCATCTGCATCCACAGGTCCTCCAAATCCACCACAGTTACGTACAAAGACTGAATGTGATAGTTAAAAATGTAACTCTCCATATATTTATGTAAAACTTTTTGTACAAGTTCATCAACAGCACATACTATTAAATACTGCATATCAGTGGTACTTTAAAAGACAATTGTAATGCTCTAACAAGACAAGTTAGTTATTTTAACTATGCATTGATCAATAATACAATTCCTAATTAATAATGTAGCTAAATTCAATATTAAAATCATTAAAAAAAAATAAACGATCAACCTCCGGCAGAGAGTTTGTCTCCCTCCCAGATAAGGTCATTAAAGGGTTATGAAAGGTTTCTGAATTTTACTAGAAATATAATATACATGTGTAACCATTTACTTTCATGTACTTTATTTTATTAAGAAGTGCTCATAAGCCCTATGTATACTGCCTAAAATCAAACAAACATGACCACTGCATCAGATGCTGACACAGGCTCTGTAGGGCTGAAGGTGTAGTGTAGTGTCCAAGCCTATCAGCATTGCAGAGAGATGGCAACTGATTGACTAGTATGAGACAGTACATAGCCAGTGCTACAGAGTCAGGGTCTTCATGAGCTGCATAGGGAAGAACCATACAGTGACTATTTATTTGATTTTAGGCAGTAAAGATAGTGCTTATAGGCACATCTTAATAAAATAAAACAAAAAAAAAAGTAAATTAATACATGGGTATATTATATACCTAGTAACAATCCAGAAACCTTCCATATTCCTTTAAGGGGCGGGTGGTAGTAATGGCTGAGAGATAAGTCTAAAGGTTTTTTAAGAATAATCAGTTATAATAAGAGAATAGAGTGTTGATAGACTTAGTATTCATGGCAGAGATACTAGAGTGGGTTGTCAGTTCCTTCTCCAGTGGGCCACAGCATACAGCTCCTGGTATTCCTAGGTGGCCTCCCATCCAAGTACTGACCAGGCCCAACCCTGCATGGCTTCAGGGTGGTGTGACCACTAGGTTCCCAGACTGGAACCGAACCCAAGCTGCAGCGGTTAAAGAACCAGGGAATCCAAGAGATTACATTTTTACTTTGATATTATCTCACCCTAGCCCTTATCAGACACCTGATAAAGATAACATTTGGCAGACACTGTATATTGCAGATGTAAACACCAAGATTTAAAAAAATAAATAAATAGAAACAGATTTTGAGGCAAAAAACAACTCATTCTATCAACCAAAAGACCCTCAGTATAACTTTATGAACATCCCAAGCATGATTAAATTCCTTAGCTGTGTTTGTCCTTGCAACTTCTAATAAAAGCTGTTCCACTTCTAACTTACCAAGGTAAAACTTTATCACATGTTTATTATGTATGAAACCAAATAACAATAATGTCTATTGCATAATCCATGATGATTAAATTTTTTTTACACAAAATCAAAATTTTGGCTGATTTTTACTTCCTGTTTAAAGGACCACTATACAATTTAAAAAAAAAAGATATGTTTTAAAACTTTCCATCTAAAACTTAGGAAACAATTAGAATAGAAAAGTTTTAAGCTAGATTTTGTTTAGAAAAAATAATGATGACTTTGCTGGTCCCTGGACGCATCCATGATACTTTGGTGAAGGGTACATGTTTGAGAGAGACTTGTGGTTATTGGTGTACGCTGCCTGCTTCTGAGCATGTATAAGGGATAGGCCTCAAATTCAAAAAGATCCAATGATTTAATATACCCCCACCCTTTTTGAACCTCCCCACCTATACTTCCATTGATAGATAAGGTAAGCATATGCCTCAGGCTTCAGCAATCAGTATTTAAACCAGGCAAGATGGAATCTTCTATACATCAACAGAAAAAAGTCTGAGTTTCTCCAAAACAGTTTTAAGTTCATATCCTACACTTCTATTGTTAGTTTGTTACAGAGTTCACAAACGTGCAGTCATAATAACCGGACTTCAGTGTACTGGGAAAGGGCAGGGCTTGCAGGTTTAACTGCGACTCTGTTCTTCTGAGCATGTGCGGGGCAGGAAGGAAAGTGTCAAATGATAAATGCTTATCTGACTTATCTAATGAAGCACCAAATCCTCTTCCTGACCAGATAGAAAAACAAGTTAGACACAGCACTTCAGGCTACTAGTTAGCAGGAAGTGATGAACATTTAACATGGAAGCCCTCAGCATCTGCTCACATTTTTTCTTAAAATTCCTTTATATCTATGGCTTACACAATTGCTAATATTATAGCTTCTCTCCTGAATTATAATAAGGATCTTAAACAATTTGGAGACTCCTATCATGTCACAATTTTCTGACTTATCCTTGAGTAAATATTGCACATAGAAGGGCATAAAATAAACCTTAAATGTGGTATACAAATGTCAAAGGCTGGACTCTTAAAGGACCAGTGCAGTTTAAAAAAGCTAACAATGGCCTCCATTTCATGTGTTTAGTAACTTAAGAGCCTCACTCATCACTTTCTATGGCTCCTTTAAAAAAAAATCCCTTAAAAATTACTCAGACCAAAGAGGGATTTGCTGTGGCTCTCTCAGCCCTAACGTGTGCCCGCAGGAGAATCTGAAGCTCAGTAGTCGCCATAGCAACGCTACAGAATGGTACCCACTAGTTATCACACTGCACTAGCCCTAACATCTTCTCTGATTCCTATCTATCTATTTACAACTTTTCCCATGACAGAAGAGGGGTTAAATAAGGACAAAAAGGAATGCAGGGGGTTTATGATCGGAACCCAGGGATTACCCAGGTGCGTCACCTAAATTATAGCCATGAGGGTCTCTATAGACCCCCATGGCACCTAACATCAACCTCTATATCATGGGGTCTTATAAGATGGAGGTCCCTGTGGACCCCCATATCATTTAAAATTAACCCTGTTGCCACTGAAAACCTGTGGCCTATAAAGCTAACTCCCCTACTACGGAGCTCCTTGACGGGCCCCCGTAGCAAATTCCAATGCCACAGAAGTGCTTAACAGAGCCCTGTGGCATCTAAATTTAAGCCATGTGCCATGGGGGTTCTTAACAGTTAAAATTAACCTTTGTGGGATGGAGGTCCTTAATGGACCTCTGTTGCACCTAACATTAACCCCTGTGCCATGGGAGTCCTCACGGACCTCATAGCATCTAACATGAACCTCTTAACCATGGGGGTCCTCAACTTGTGCAAATGGCAGACCATGGAAGCGTAAGCAACGCAAGTTAATTGTCTAAATTTATATATATATATATATATATATATATATCACTAATATAGTTGTCGTACTGCGGGTTGTTGTCCCGTTGCGGGCCTTGGGAAGTGTGGGACGTAGTTGTGTCCTGTAAATGCGGCCCTTGCAAAGCAAAGGACGCAGTTGTCGGGGTGGAGGCCCGCGGGGCTTGGGCTGCGATGAGCGCCGGCGGTAAGAGCATGAGCAATGCGTGGCTTGATCCAGAAAGTAGTTCCAGCCGGAGCACGAGAACCGCATTGAGTTTGGCGCTGCTGGCAGGGTTGCCTACAGGTACGAGACACAGGGGAGGGAGAGGAGGGGGTAAAGGTGACAAGGAAGGGAGAGGAGGGGGTAAAGGAGACAAGGAAGGGAGAGGAGGGGGGAAAGGAGAAGGAACGAGAGGGAGGGGAAGGAGACACAGGGAAGGGATAGGTGTAACTGAGACACAAGGGGGGAAGGGAGAGGGGGAAAGGAGACACAGGGGAGGGAGATGGGCTGGAGACACAGGGGAGGGTGATGGGGGAAAGGAGGCACAGGAGAGGTGCACTCCCTGTCCCACTGATAACTGGCATTTAAGCCACTGCAAGGACTACCAGGGGCAGTGCAGGGCCAGAGGGAGAGGAGGGGAAAGAGACACAAAGGGAGAGGGGAAGACACAGGGGAGGAACACAGGAGAGGGAGGAGGGGGAAGACACAAGGGAGGGAGGAGAAAGGAAAAAAAACACAGGAGGGGAGACACAGGGAAGGGAGAGGGAGAAGAGACACATGGGAGGTAGAGGGGGGAGAGACAGGGGAGGGAGAGAGGGGGCAAAGAGAGACAGGGTGAGAGAGGGGGCAAAGAGAGATAGGGGAGGGAGAGAGGGAGAAAAGAGAGACAGGGGAGGGAGAGAGGGAGAAAAGAGAGAGACAGGGGAGGGAGAGAGAGGGGCAAAGAGAGACAGAGGTGGGAGAGAGGGGGCAAAGAGAGACAGGGGAGGGAGAGAGGGGGGAGATAGGGGAGGGAGAGAGGGGGGAGAGACAGGGGAGGGAGAGAGGGGGGAGAGACAGGAGGGGGAGAGAGGAGAAAAAGAGAGAGACAGGGGAGGGAGAGATGGGACAAAGAGAGACAGGGAGGGAGAGAGGGGGCAAAGAAAGACAGGGGAGGGAGAGAGGGGGCAAAGAGAGACAGGGGAGGGAGAGAGATGGCAAAGAGAGACAGGGGAGGGAGAGAGATGGCAAAGAGAGACAGGGGAGGGAGAGAGGGGGTAAAAGAGATACAGGGGAGGGAGAGATGGGACAAAGAGAGACGGGGAGGGAGAGAGGGGAAAAGAGAGAGGGGCAAAGAAAGACAGGGGAGGGAGAGAGGGGGCAACGAGAAACAGGTTAGTGAGAGAGGGGGCAAAGAGAGACAGGGGAGGGAGAGGGGGGAAAAAGAGACAGGGGAGGGAGAGGGGGGAAAGAGACACAGAGGAGGGAGGGGGGATGAGATACAGGAGAGGAGGTACAGGAGAGGCGCTCTCCCTGCCCCACTGATGACAGACATTTAAGCCACTGTGAGGACTACCGGGGGTAGTGCAGGGCCAGAGGGAGAAGAGAAACAGAAGAGGGGAAAGAGACACAGGAGAGGGGGGGGGGGCACAGGAGAGTGAGGAGGGGGAAGACACAGGAGAGGGAGGAGAGGAAAGACACAGGGGAGGAAGGGGAGAGGGAAGAGACATAGGGGAAAGGAGGCACAGGAGAGGTGCACTCCCTGTCCCACTGATAACTGGCATTTAAGCCACTACAAGGACTGCCAGGGCAGTGCAGGGCTAGAGGGAGAGGAGGGGAAAGAGACACAAAGGGAGGGGGGAAGACACAGGGGAGGAAGGGGAGAGGGAAGAGACATGGGGGAAAAGGAGGGGGAAAAGACACAGCGGAGGTAGAGGTGGGAAATAAAGACAGGGGAGGGAGGGGGGAAGAGCGACAGGGGAGGTAGAGAGGGGCAAAGAGAGATGGTAGGGAGAGAGGGAGCAAAGAGAGATGGTTGGGAAAGAGGGGGCAAAGAGAGACATGGAAGGGGGGAGAGGAGCAAATAGAGAGGGTAGGGAGAGAGGGGGCAAAGAGAGATGGGAGGGAAAGAGGGAGCAAAGAGAGACAAGGGAGGGAGAGAGGGGCAAAAGGAGACAAGGGAGGGAGAGAAACATACCGTAATTTTTTGCTTGGCAAGTCGCTAGTGTATATATATATATATATATATATATATATATATATATATACACACACACATACATATAATTGCAGTTGAACTGTTATTGGATGGATTATCAACCTATATATTTGAAGCATGCATTCGCTAATAAGATCCTCCATCTCTGCTAGTAACTTTATCTAATTCTCACAGTGGAACTGACTAGCAGGAGCATTCAGGTTGGCATAAAGAATAATGACAAAGGCTTGCACCTCTGTGACAATGCAAATTTAACCAACTCTCCATGCTTTTCTTGCTTTTTATTTAATAACCCTAGTTGCAATCATATTGATATACATACATTTCACTTATGCAATATGTGGGACTTTTGCTGTGTCCCTCAAACTCTAGTCTCCATACACAAAAAACAAGCACTGTCAGAGCCACTGTGTACAAGGCAGAGCAAATACTCCAGTCAAGAAACAGGATACTGCATCCCCCTTCATATAAACAAAAAAAATGTGTTGCAATACTCCACAAGAGGAAAGCAGAGCATTGTACTAGACACGCCTGACAGAGCATCGCACTCATCTATATGAAGCATTTTACACAATACCAGCATCCTTATTAAATTCCCCAAATGTCAAAACGCGTAGCCCGTAAAGGAGCCCACTAGACTTACGGCTATTAAATTGGCCTCTTACAGCTACCAGTGACCGATCTGCAGGTTACAGGCAGAAAAACCCTAGGGGCTGTCAAAATAGGAACTCTGTTGCTGCTAAGCCTTTGATCTGTCAAACCCATAAATGTTACGTTCGCAAAACGCTATTAAATTGCTACGAATCCACTGGCGTTTAAACATGTTACGGCAAATGGAGCGAAAAAAAGCCTGCAGGTACTACAGAGGACCCGCAAGGGGGTTAAAGTCCTATACGTAGCGCTGATAATGCAAATATAAACACAATACTGTAATGTTAGGTATTAAAATGAATAGCACAACATTCTCAAGCTCGCAAATCTGCAATATAAAATACTTTTTTTATGTAAAATTTCCGTGTTATGTCGATACTGGCAATCAATGTGTTAATACATATGATGGAACTTGCATGGACTAGAATATAATATTTATTGATTTATTAATATTGCATTATTTCTGGAATGTGGGTCCGATCGTAACTCGTACTTCAAACCGGTAAGGGATTGAAATCTAACCTCCATTTCTCAGTACGTAATGATGACAATCTCTTTTACCATTGGCTCCATCTCAACCCATAACTACGGGTTTGACTAAATGATCATGTTCACGGACGCACGTGCAACATGCGCAAAAATGATTTACGGGTTTGGATGTCGGCCACATCTGTTGCGGGCTTGGCTAATTTCATCACTTTGTAACTACGTTGAATTTCAAGCCCGCAGAATTTACGGGTGTACCAGTGTTTATCTCATGTGGTTACTTATCTCTCACAGTACAGTTGATAGCCCAGAAGAGCATGCCCAGTTGGCACGCCGACCTTTGCGCGCTGCAGAACAAAACGCGCCGTCATCAGTGCGCAGAGAACTGCGCCCGGGTGATGCTCTGTGCTCCAGCCTGCAGTTCTAAGTAGAATATATAGAATGCCAGCCTCCCATCTGCTAAAAAGGCCCCATCTCATATTTACTGGAGGCTGCCAAGCCTAAGGTAAGGGTCTTACACATGCCAGTCCCACTGCCCCACAAATATATAGCCCCTTACCTTAGCCTTGGCAGCCTCCAGCAACCAGTAAATATGATGGGATGCAAGCTGGTGCGCAGAGCGTCATCAGAGCGCAGTTCTCGGCACCCTGATGACAGCGCACTGGTCTCCAGCGCGCAAAAGGCGTGCCACTTGCCCAGTTGATAGATGCACATTATAATAAGATAAGATCATTAATGCCTAATACTTAAATAGCCACTCTAAGGCATTGATCTTTAATAGAGGATCTTCAAACTATCTTATTCATGTGATGAGCTGGCACTCTAATATAGGGTCACAGATCAAGTAACAAAACAAAGATCACAGGGAAATCTGAATCTGGGAGTATAATCATCTTAAAGGAAGTTGATTTCATTTTAAAGAGCATTAAAAAATTGTATTAGCAGTTTCTCACAACAGTAAATCATTTCTGAAATATGTAGAATAGATTTTGCTGCTTAGTATACTAATGTGCGTGTCAGCGTGCTTTATAAGAGTAGGAGAGGGTTTCAATTGCCTGATAATGTTGCATGTCTTTATTTTGGCCACCACGGAGACATAAAAACAGACATATCCTAATTAGCATATCAAAGCATCTAATTAATATGTGCAAGCAGCGCATATAAATGAAGCAAGAACATCTCTGGATTTATTCACTTTAGCAAAAAATGGATAACACAACATATAGGCAGTTTTTATGCTCTTTAAGAATAACCTAAAAAACTGATGTTTGAGTGACAGCATCCCTTTAACCTAGATCAAAGCAGTGACATTACCACTAGTTTGCCAGCACTTAAGGAAGGATACTATTGGAGTTCCACGCAGCCTCAGGCAATCCGCTTCAGTGACAAAAGCCCAAATATAACCGGTCCCCTCACGCAGGATCTCTTCAACTCTGGTAGCCCAGGGACCCTCTGCGCCTCGCCCTGAAGACTGGGAAAATGAGCCAGCAGCTGCTGGAATGGTTACAAGTGCCGGTAACCTGATCACATACCCCACATGCCGGTCTCCTGCTCATTCCTATATCACCCATCCACACCCGTCTCACGCTGACACGGTCCGGAGAAAGCAAGTGGGAGGGGGCTGGGGAGCCCATGTCACCAGTGCTTGTGACCTTCCACCTCAATATAGAAGAATGTATGATAAATAAAGACTGTGTGTGTTTGCGTCATTCAGTCATGACTGACTCTCTGTGACCTCATGGACCACAAAACATCATGCTGATCCACTTGGTATTCATGGCAGAGATACTGGACTGGGTTACCAGTTCCTTCTCCAGTGGGCCATAGCACACAGCTACTGGTATACCTAGGTGGTCTCCCATCCAAGAACTGACCAGGCCCAACCTTGTATGGCTTCAGAGTGGTGTGACCTCTTGGTTCCCTAACTGGAATCGAGCCAAGATCACAGTGGTGAAAGCATCGAATCCTAACCACTGGAACCTACATAAAGACTGCAACCATGCTAAATATTTCAGTTTTACAGAAAAAAAATTACCTTAGTAGTACAATATTTTTGCAATAGCCTCGTTCTGAAAATAAGCAAAACACTTTAAAAATTAAAGAAATAAATAATTAAATTAATTACCTTTTACATGCAATTTTATGTATTACATGCCTTTATTAACTTTTACACAGCTGCACTGGAATCTTGTCATTTTTTGCTTCTGATCAACTTCCTGAGATGGAAGGAGACTCTGAATGCAAAGGAAGTTTCTATCAGAGCCAATGGAAATCCGCACCTAAAACTGCCAGTGCTTTCAAGAGAACTATTATGAATATCATTAGTTTACCAGGAATCGTCCAGTGTACTAAGTAGCAAGAATAAGCTGAGAAAGCAAAATAGAGCCGCACAGTAAAGCATAGTCGCATCGAAAAGTAAAAATGGAAAAGCAGTGGTTTTTTTTTTTGCTTTCTAAAACAAAGTCCATTATCAAGGTCAGCTATTTAAAAGATAATATAAAAAAAAAAATTGACCCATAAAGATTATGCAGTTTTATTAATTATATGGCACTTTTTATTGAACCAGCACTAAAATGTATGATGAAAAAATATATATATACACATGTTTGAAAACCTTGCTAATGTTACTCATTTAATACATACTTGACAAACAAGTGTCTAGTTTCTAGAACTAGATAAAGGACCATTGCAGTTCAGAAAAAAAGACACTTGCTTGTCAAGTACGTACCAAACAAACAATATTCACAGCTGTGTAAGCCCAGGACAAATAGCCTTATTAAATTGTGATTCGGTCAATTTAAAAGGGCTCTATATAAGCACACAGCATATTTTTTTACAGAAGTTTTTAGTTAGTGAAGACCTTGCTTTTGGATAGAAGTTCACTAACTAAAAACCTCTGTAAAAAACATATGCTCTGTGCTTATACAGAGCCCTTTTCAATTAGCCGGATCACAATTTAGTAAGGCTGAAAGTATTTTGTGGGGGAAAATCTTAATCTTTGAAGACTAGGAGCCTTATTCATTTGAAATTTCGGGAGATCCGGGCTTCGAAAATGTAGCCCGCAAGTTATTTTGCTATTTAATTGGCGTCTTTTTGCAGGCTGTGGCCTCCGATTAACTTGTGATGGTTCACATCGCAAGTTAATGCCCCTCCAAGCCTTTGATCTTTCATGGCCACAAGAGTTGCGAATCGCAAATCTCTATTCATTTGCTCCGATTCCCCCTTGCTAAGCAAGCCAACAAGCCCGCAAATGGCAAAAGTAGAACCACAAGTCACGGGTGCCAAGGAGGACTCGCAAAGGGCTTAATGACATGTCTGGAGCACTTGAAATGCACATATACACACTCTACTGTACTTTTATTAAAATCGAAAGTGATGTTAGGTCTTAGAATTAATAGCACACCATTCTCAAGCTCAAAAAAATACTTTATTTCATGTTTAATTTCCGTGTTATATAGATCCCGGCAATCAATGTGTTAATACATATAATGGAACTCGCATGTAATAGAATATCATATTTACGGCATTATCAATATTGCATTATAACTGGAATATGGATCCGATCGTAACTCGTAATTGAAGCCCGTAGGACTTTGAAATCCAACCTCCATTTTTCATTGATGTAATGATGACGATCTGCTTTTCCCTTAGCTGTTTCTATCTCAGGAGTTAGGGCCTTGCATAATTGATCATGTTCGAGTCCGCAAATGCTACATACAATAGTATGGTCTACGATGTGCGCTATCGGGCTGGGACTTGAGGGGCTCGGCCAATTGAATAGCACCATAAGTTGCGGACGCTGCGGGCCCGCAGTCTTACGGCCTACATCCCGCAACTTGCGGGCTTGCAATTGAATGAGGCTCTATGTTTATGAATAGAGGAATCCATTTTCTGTTTGTTACATTGCATTCTGAGATCTGTATGATGGAGCAGTATATTTGTTGTTATCTGTGGAGGGTAAGGTAGCGAAGACAGAAAAGTCCAGAGTCTTTGTGTGATAACTGGACATGATTGGAATTGATACTAACCCCCTCACTGGCCTAGAAGCAGATACCATGTCTCATTCAATGCAACACAGCTCTCCAGAAATATAAACACCCCTCTCACGCCCAATGGTAAATTAATTTAACACCTATGCTCATGCAGAGAAATCACTTTTTTTTTAAATTAAAGACGCTTATAACTTTTAACTTTTATCCGGATTAATTCTTAGACAAAGTTTTCAATCATATATATATGTAAGTTTACTGTCCCCTTTAAAATAACTCAACACACAGCCATTAATGTCTAAACCATTGGCAACAAAAGTGAGTACACCCATAAGTGGAAATGTCCAAATTCGGCCCAAAGTGTCAATATATTAGTGGCCACCATTATTTCCAGCACAGCCTTAACCCTCATGGATATGGAGTTCCCCCGAGTGTAGCCAGGTTGCCACTGGAGTCCTCTTCCCCTCCTCCATGATGACATCACAGAGCTGGTGGATGTTAGAGACCTTGCACCCCCCCCCCCCCCCTACCATTTGAGGATGCCTCACAGATGCTCAATAGGGGTTTAGGTCTGGTGACATGCTTGGCCAGTCCATCACCTTTACCTTCAGCAAGGCAGTGGTTATCTTGGAGGTGTGTTTGGGGTCGTTATTTTGGAATACTGCCCTGTGGCCCAGTCTCCGAAGAGAGGGGATCATGCTCTGCTTCAGTCTGTCACAGTACATGTTGGCACTCATGGTTCCCTCAATGAACTGTAGCTCCCCAGTTCTGACCCAGCTAAGCCATCTTTCAAGCCCGTAAACTTTACAATCGCAAATCGGTATTCAATTGCTAGAAGTCCTCAAGCCCGCAAATATTTTCACACAAGTTAATAGCAAATGAAGAAGAAAATCCTAAAAGTACTAGATAAGACTCGCAAGGGGGTTAAACACCTGATCGTAGCACTGTAAATGCAAATAAAAAAATCAATACTGCACTTTAAAAGACGGGAAAGTGATGAAAGACATTAGAATTAATTGTACAACAGTCTCAAGTTTGCAAATCTGCAATCAAAAATTATTATATAATTAATTGATCATGTTCAGGCCCTGAAATGCTACTTAAGGGTGCATAATTTACGGTTTAGGCTTTCGGCCACTTAGCTGCGGGCCTATTCAATTGAATCGCTCTGCAACTGCTGCAAATTGAATAGGGGCCAAAGTCAAGCAACATTGAATTTAACATTTAACAACTAGCTTTCTGATTTTGTGTCCCATAATTAGTTACGGTAAATGAGGGATTTAAATTCATACTGTGAGCAGATTATAACGGGAGCCATTTTCAAGATTAGCTTACTTTAAATAAAATTAATATTCATCCATCTTCTAAAATCTCTCCATTTGTTTAGTGTTTAAATACACCTCGTCTAGAAAATACTAGGCTGCTGTAGTATCTGGCATGCAAACAGTGAGTTGCATGCCTCTCCAGTGATAAAGTGAATAGCTCTCTATATAAATCCTGCTGATCCTATGCTTGGCACAGTGGACATTGAGTGACGTGGCATAGCTGACTCAGGGTGGCATCACGTTACCTCTCTCTACCTCATTCCTAAACCACAGCACGCACCATACATAAACATATAGTCAAGTTCAAACATCATGGGGGCACAGTGCAGGGGATGTGATGACAGAAAGGCACGGCCAAAGGGTGTGCATGCCAATGAGGGCACTCACACCAAATAACTTTATAATCTAAGTCACTCTGGCCAGAAAGAGTTAAAACTGTTGCACCCAATTGGATCAACTTGCAATTCTAGAGTCTATAGTCAAATAGTGCAGAACTTTACCATCAAATCTGCCAAAATCAATTATTTTGTAATGTATGAATGTAATACACGTGTCTCTTACTATTATTATACTATTCTACTTGTAAAGGCCCTTGACAAGACTGACGAGTATGTCATCAAAACTGAAAGTACACAACTATGTACATATAACATACGTTTCAAATTTACCCTCCTCTACTCAGCGTCTGCACTTACTTACCACGTAATTTCACTTTGCTGCATTTTCTTCGAGATTTAAATCCCGTGGACCATTCCTTGTTGTCTAAAAATGTCTAAATCACCACCCTCATTATATTTAACTACAATTCTCTTACTAGATATGATGGCTGTTATTTTATTAAACGTATTAACTATTTTTTTTTACAGCTCACACATGGACACTGTAGAATAGTGGCCCAACAATACTATATTGAGTGTTGTCCTATTTTTATCACCGGCCACATCATTCCTGATTGGCCTAGATGGGGATAAGCTCTCATCTCTGGTTGGCTGTGCTGTTTCTTTGCATCATACATGGTATTTCTAGTTGAGCATTTTTGAATTTTGTTTTAGAGTTTTTTGATATTTTTGGCCTAGTTTCAAAATTGTTATTATTGTGTCAGTAAATAATAAGGCTAAATCAGTGGTTTTAATTCTTTATATTTTCAGAAACCACAACCTTTCCTCTAAACTACACAATATAACAAAATATTATCTGAATTTAGAGGCATTATATCCAAACAGTGTATCATAATTATTTTGTTGTTATTATGATGTAAGTTATTTAACCACAGCCATGTAAGGTAGAGGCGGTTTGCACTCCGGCGTTTCCCACCACTGAACAACTCTACTGACTGGCAGTAGGAAGAAGTAGAAGTCTTGGCAGTACGGGAAGAGTTGTTGGAGAAGTGCTTCTCTTGTTGGAATCTCCTGTTACTTTGGGATATTGCAAATATTTACCCCATCCGGGAGTTGAACCCCAGGCAGTAACAGAAGCTGGCATTGTCGAAGGGAGCATATTCGGACCACGGATATGAAGAAAGAGGAGAGGAGCCGTGGACTTGTTTAGTCCAGGAAAAGGGGGAAGGGGAATTCCCTTCTAACCATGTCATGCCACCGAGGATAATAAGGTAATGAAAACATCACTGAGTGGTAAGGAGTGCACATATCTCCCACACAAGACTCTGGGGAGTGGCGGTGGATTTACTGGGAGCATATGGTGGCGCTCCTTCTTCTTCTTCTGTTATTTTGCTTAGCTATAAGGATTTCCAAACAGGGGAAATGTCACTACCAGTGAGTGCAGTAAGTATTGTGGCTTTTTTTTGTCTGAAAGGTTGTTGGGGCTTTCTGTAAAGGCTCCTTTTAATGAGTCATGAGGTAGACCCAGCCAGGCTGTATGAGAAATATTTAAACTTGACTTGGTGACACTTGGGATTTTAATTTATAAGCTTGAGATAAGAACTGAATTTGAACTTTATTTGTAAAGTTGTTATAATCTCTGACAAGAGCCAACATTGATCATAGTGACTTATTAAGTTTCAAAGATGAAGAGCTGCACACAAATCTAACAGATATGCCTGCTGGTAAAGAGCAAAGAGGAGAAAAAACAGACTCAGATATACAAGGATAATAATGATTACAAACACGCTAAAATATGTGCGGAAGCTGCAACAAAAACAATCTATAAAACTCCTGGAGGGACAAAAGAACAGAAAAGTCTACAATCCATAGTAATACAAATCACTGCTTCAATTATACCTTCAAATGCAGCCTTATAAAAAGCCCTGGGCTCCTCTAAAGATGAGATGAGGTCAATACATTTATACTTACTACCATGGAATAATGATTTTCAGATATAGAAGATAAGCACAGAGAAAGTTAAAAAAAGTTGGAAAACATGTGCAAAGAGAGTGCTGTATTACACCAGAAAGTGGAAGAACTAGAAAACAGGCAGGGGACAAATAATCTGCACCTGTTTGTATTATCCGAGAATATTACAGGTCCACATATTTTAAAATCTTTGGAACTTCCAGCTTACCATGGGCCTCATTCTATTATCGGCCGCAGCCGTTGCGGGGCCGCAAGGACCGGCCGCAAGCTATTCTGCTATTCTATTCCCTTACGGCCGTAGGCTCCGGCAGGCTTGCGGCCGGTGCCTTGCTATCTCTTGCGGCCGCTCGCGCCGGAGGAAAGCCTTTGATCTAAAACGGCCGCAAGAGATTTGCAATTCAATTGCTCCGGGAAACCTCTCTGCAAGGCTAAAAGCGAGCCGCAGCTTACTTGCAGGAAAGAGGTCTCGCTAGCACCAATTAAGCACATAAAATAGCTCAAATAAAGCCATCCTGCACTTTGAGAATACTATAAAGGGATTTTAGGTGTTAGAAAAAATAGCACATAATTATCCTGTACTTAAATCCGTAAAATATTTTATTTTTAATATCCGTAAAATATCCATGTAAAAAGTCCAGAGTGCTTGGAGCACCTAAGACACACCCACGCCGCAGCCGGAAAATAAACAGTTAATTTGAACTCGGGTTTGGGCAGATGTGCAAGCTTGAGAGTGGGTTCCTTTTAATCCTCATGTCCCCCAATATGATCCCTAGCATTTACAGAGCTGTACAGTGCAGGCTTGAATTTATTTTTGAGTTTTTATATTTCACAGATTACGGCCGGTTCCAAGATATGCGGCCGGCCGTAAAAGGAGATCCTTGCGGGGCCGTATAATAGAATCGCGAGTTAACTGAACCCTCGCAAGGAATCGCAGCCTTACGGCCGATTTACGGCCGATAATAGAATGAGGCCCCTAATATGGATCCAGATACACCACTCATGAATACATTAAATTAGACAACATTAAGTCAGACCTGAAAGAGTTAGTTCTGGAAGTCAAAAAAAGAGAATTGTGATTATAACATTTTTGGAAAAGACAAAATTATAAGGGTCCTAGGATCATGTTTTTTTATTCAGTAGATATATCCAGACCCAGGAAGGCGTTTTCACCTTATTGTAATCAGATATATGAGGAGGGTAAAATAGTTTCTCTTTTGCATCCAACTAGACTACTTCTTCATAAGGATTCAGGAGTTTTATTTTTTGGCAAGAATCATAAATACTTGGCTTATGATGAAAAGAACAAAAAGAAAGGAAAGGGTAGAGATTTAATTAAATTAAGTTGGATAATTGTTATGTTATGTTCTTAAATCTTTGTGAAATGTGTCTTCTTTTTTTTTTTTTAAATACTTGTTTTTTAGCTATCATAGTCAAGGTTAGTACATTTCAGAGGGCCAGAGATAGTTGCTTTAATTGTATTATTTTTATTAATGTGTTTTTCTCTTTTTAAGAAAAACATGATGTCAATGGTATGTGGTTGGTTTAATTGAAAATAAATGGTATTAATCTCCCAATTAGACATAAGGCCATATCTAGGCATTTAGGTACGTTAAATACAAGAAATACATCTTAATAATTAAGAACACTTTTTTTTTAGAAAACAAATGGGAAGAGTTTACTATAACATTTAAAACTTTTCAGGGAAACTTCTAAGGCAGTTTTGGTGTGGCCTTTACAGGTAAATTGAAGAAACAGAGGCCCTATTCAATTGAAGCAGTTACAGAACGATTCATATGAAAAACCCACAACTACCTGGATGAAAGCCTAAACCGTAAACCATCCACCCCTGTAAGTAGCATTTCAGGGCATGGTCATGATCAATTAAGCCAGGCCGTAACTACCGATTTAGAAACAGCCAATAGAAAATGAGACTGTCATCATGACGTCATTAAAACATGGAGTTTAAAAGTCAATCAATTAGCGTTCAGAGGTCCCATATGCGATCAGACTTGCATTCCGTCAATGTATAAAATAATAAAAATGAATGAAGAAAATGTTCTAGTCCATATGGGTAACCGGATATGTATTAACTCCTTGATTCCTGGGATCAATAGAACATGGAAATAAAATGTGAAAACATTATTGATTGTAGATGTGCGAGCTTGAGACTGTTGTGCTATGAATTCTAATGTATTTCATCTCTTTCCCTGCCTTTTAAAGTGCAGTATTGATGTATTATTTGCATTTACAGTGTTACAATCAGGTGTTTAACTCCCTTGCGAGTCCTATCTGGTACTCGTAGGATTTTCTTCTACATTTGCCATTTACAGGTGTGGAAACATTTGCGGGCTTTAGGAATTGTAGCACTTGAATAGCGATTGTAACATTTATGGGTTTGAAAGATCAAAGGCTTAACTGGGTCAGAGTTAAGAGTTTGACAACCACAGGGATTTTCAGCCTGTAACCAATTGAATAGCAAATTAGTTTACGGGCACCTCTAATTAACAATTGTTCAACTGAATAGGGGCCAGAGTGTAGTTAAAACAAATAAGCTTAAATTAGTTATTTTCAAATAGATATAATGTTTATAAGAATTGACCCAATAATTTAAATAGAAATTTATATAATGAGCAAGTGATGAACTGAGTGCGTTTTTATTAAATGAAGCACAGAAATCTTTAAGATACTTGCAAGTTTTTGAAATATGTAAATAAACCAACAAAAAATTATCATTAGATTAGTTTAATTGCAAACACTATTAGAAATGGGACAAACCAATATACTGATAAAAAAAATGCAGATGCTTCTGCCAAGGTTTATAAGATTTTTGATGATAAAAATGAAAGTGGTTTTAGAAAAATATTTTAAAACCAACAATTACAGAACTAGTATACTACTAGTATAAAATGCACCTATTACTGAAAAAGAGATTTTGAACACAATTTAGACACTGTCTGGAAGGAAAACTCCTGGACCAGATGGATTGGCTTTTAAATGTTATTAAATATTATCATCTCAGATAAGTCTATATTACTAAAATCAAAACTATTACTTTTTGAGACAGCAAATATCTAGATTGTTTACAGAAGCAAATATATGTATATTTCTAAAAACAGACAGATAGTGAAGAATTGAGGTCATATAGACCCACATTACTACTCAACTCAAAGAAGGCAGCTGGCCCATACGTTACAACAGTTTGCAGTTTTAAACCCTTTTTAAACTACTAATTAGTACACACTTTCTAATGCGATGGCAGTAAATTAAAATCCTTTGAATTAAAAAGAGGAACTAGACAAGGGTGCCCCCTCTCTCCTATTTTGTTTTACCATGACGACATGCTCTTGTGCGTTGAAAGCTCTGACAAGTATATTT